>JAQGAY010000647.1:0-22646 GCA_034698085.1 Polydesmus angustus | reverse complement strand
CACGTGCCGACTCAGTTGTAGAGGTCATATTCCAAAAATTGTCTTTTATTGTTAAATCGGAGGTGTTAACTAATGCAAATCATAAAAAAATTTATTCATGTTTCAAAACAATCGTCTTCCAACGAACACCCTATATATCTCCAATACCTGATACGGATTAGTTAATTTTAATAAAACTTTTCCCCTATTATTATTTAGAAAATTGAAGCAATATTATCGATTAAAACAAAGCCATATCAATATTAAATAAATCTAGATCACCGCAAATTCATTGTTTTTTTGTTTTTGGTTTTTTTTTTGTCCTGACGCAAGCTTTTATCTATCGCTTATTTCAGTCGCCGTTCGAATTAGAACAGTGAAAATAATTAAATGGACAATTGCGATAAACACGCGATTAAAATGTAATTATAATGTTGGGTGTGTAATAAATTTTTTGAGTCATTTTCCTATCTTTAACTGCTGTTTGTTTGAAATTCACGAACAGAAAAAAAAATAAAATTTTTTTTTTCTTCAATTTGTCAGCTCATTCTATAGCGGATAATACACAGTCTTGTTTAGTTACTCCCAAATGACGAATTATTTATTTTTTCCAAACTTCTCTCCATTTACCGATAATAATCAACTTTCAAATACTTTATTTTATATTCAAGTTCTCATGTACTATGATTTTTTTTTAAAAAAACACGGTGCCCGGAATAAAAACGTTCAAAACTGTATTGGGTATTAAATCTTTTAAATAATTTAAATATCATTTCTCGCTCTTTTGTCTCGTGTATCTTTTCTCGCATTACACCCCATATTCTACCTAATTTAAAACTGACGAGTGCATGCTTTTTTTAGCACTAATGGCGCACCTAACAAATGCTCGTAACATTATTTCTTCATTAAACTAAGCATCGTAATCGTGACTAAAAAATTGTTATACAATTATAAAATGTTGGTTCTAATCTTTTGAAAAATCGAGATTCAAGTAGAGTAATTAAAACGGCCATTTGCGCGGAAATGAGTAGTCCTATTTTTAAATTCCGGTCTGACATGTCAACAAAAAGCAGAAAAAACACAATGGAACTAAAAAATTTTACATGTTCGTAAAACTAAGATTTAAAAAAAAAAAAAAAAAAAAAAATTAATGCTTAGAGCTCATTAAGATAAGACAAAACAACAAACACTTAATTAATCATTTAATTAAAAAGTGACTTCAAACTCGTAAAAAGAAGATGGAAAGTGGAGATAAGAAAAGAGACAATAACCGCAATTTCCCTTATAATTATCAGCTGTTTTAATTAACTTCGTGACTCATCGTTCTAATTTTGCGGAATTAAACCAATTTGACATTTGATAATAAAAATCAAGACGAAAATCATTTTTATAGTCGACTTTGATCACATTTCTCCAATATAAAAAAAAAACTCCTTGCCTTTAAAAATAACGATAAATTATTAATAAATGTCTATAGGAAACTCCAATTTACTGTTTTTATGACGTAAATCCGAAGTAAAAAAAACAACATCGATAACAGAAGAGTATAATATTACAGAAGTCAATTCCGTTTCCTAGGGTCTAAAAGCCTAGAGAATAATATTATTAACAACCAGGAAATAGATAACCATCGCGAACAAAAATAACAATACTCATTCTAATTGATAATATACATTTTATTCTTGGATAAAAAAAATAAAATAAATACTACTCAAAGCTACTTATCAATGTTATTATACAAAAACCAGTAAGCCAACAATGCCCTTAAAAAAACCCAGCTACGCATCAAATTGTATAGGATGTTCGTTGGATGACGTTAGTTTTGAAACATGAATAAATCGGCCGAATTTTAATAAAAATAAATTATATTTTTAAAATTTACATTAATTAACACCTCCCATTTAATAAATATTAAAAAAAAACAATTTTTAGAATATGACCTTTACAACAGAGTCAGCACGTGTAAACGCGTACAAGAAAATTTCCATTAAAATAAAAATATATTATACGTCCGTTAATATACGAAACTTTTAAAATGCGAATAAACAAGTCAAATTTTAATGAAAGAGAATTAATTTTTTAATATTTACATACAAAAACATTTCCGATTTAATAATAAAAAACAATTATTAGAATATGACCTCTACAACTGAGTCGGCACGTGTTAATGCGCTCAAGAAAATTTCCATTAATCCTACGGTAGATGCCAGTACTTGTCGAGATGCAGTCGGCAGGTGCAGGCTGGAAGTCTGCAAAAGCTTTAGCGGTCATAGTGAGCGCGTTTACACGTGCCGACTCAGTTATAGAGGTCATATTCTAAAAAGTTTTTCTTATTATTAAATGGGAGTTGTTAATTAACTTAAATTTTAAAAAAATAATTAATTTTCATAAAAATTTGCCTGATTTATTTATGTTTCAAAACTAACGTCATCTAACGAACACCCTATATAACCAAGATAAATTAAATAACACTCTCTAAAACAAACAAACATTAAAATTGGTGTTCTGATTTTTTTGACGCTATAGCCGAGGTTAACATATTTTTTGATCACATAAGACGCTGAGTGACTTTATGTCCGAGGTCGTTACCACTAATTTCGACTGTACAATAATTTTTTTTTAATATTTCTAAATTTAATCATCTCGTTAAACTAAAAAGTGCATAATTTTGAAACTCATCTAACAGTTCTAACACTCAAGAAAATAAAATAAATTTGAAAAATTTTATTTAAAAAAAAAAAACACACATTTTCAGATACTGAAGATGTGCGCGCACACGCACGAAATTACATATGGCGGACATAAAAATTTAGTAGTCAAGATTTCTTTTTTTTTTTTTGCAAACGAGTGCCCATATCTTACATCGAAAAAGCATGTAAGATATGGGGCATTAACATTACAAAGCCTCGTAGAGAAAGTCTCGAGATTTTTTTTTTTTTTTAGTATAATATTCTCATCTTAAAAAGATGGTCGATGCATTCTTCACCGTTAGTTACATCTCGCCAAGCGCTAGTTAAATTTTTCGCCACAATCCATGTCGAAATAATAATATTATGTCAAAAGGCTTTTTGGTTTATTGCCAAAAATCGTATAATATTTACTACCGGTATGCTAAACTTTAATAAAAACTTTTGAAAAAAAAAAAAATGTAAAGCGTCCGTTTCAAACATACATTTTTCTTTTTTCGTTTTTAAGATCTGGACATTCGCTGGCCAAAATTTTATTAATGAAATGATAGCTGCAAGCGCAAAATCGCGTGTTTTAATTCCACAAATTGCGCATTTGTGTACAAATTGCGGTCTATTTCATAGCAACAGAATTTTACAGCAACATAGAAATTTCGTTCCACGCGTTAACATGTGCCGACTCAGTGGAGGAGGTAACATGCCAGATGTTATTGTTAAATCGGAGATATTGTTGTATGTAAATATTAAAAAATTAATTCTTTTTCATTAAAATTTGACTTCATTATTCGATTTTGAAAAATGCCGTATATTTATGAGTAGTTTTACAAAATTTTCTGCAGGGTGTGCATAGTAGTTACGCAGAACGATTTGTACTAGGTGTCCCAAAGAGAACGCACTTTTTAAAAAATTAATAAATCAGTCAAATGTTAATGAAAATGCATTTATTATTTATATTTAAATTCAGCAACATCTCCGCTTTAATAATAAAAACTACAGTATGGCATCCGACCTCCCCAACTGAGTCGGCACGAGTTAACGCGAACTCGCGCTTGAAGCTTATAGACATTGCGACATCCATCCTGCGTGTGCATGCATCTTCCATAGAGGTAATGCAAATTTTGTTTCGCGCGTTAACACGTACCGACTCAATTAGGAAGGTCAGATGCCATATTGAATTTTTTATTATTAAATCGGGGATGTTGCTGAATGTAATTATCAATAAATAAATGCATTTTCATTAATATTTGACTGATTTAATAATTTATTAAAAAGTGCGTTCTCCATACGTCGAGCATGGGCAAGATAGGAATTATAATTCTGTACATTGCGAGTGTCCATATCTTCCATTTTTTTTCCCACTTAAAAACAAGTTAAAAAACATTCCGTAGGTACACGTAAATGTATTATATAAATTTCCCGTTTTAGATTAAGCCATTCAATGTCGTGATAAAAAAAGAAATAATAAAAAAAAGTCTGTTTAATAGTTATGAGAAAGTAAAAAAAGAAAATGTCCTCGGAGAAAACGTTAACGAACGCAGTTAAGGTGAAAAGCGCTCGACTTAAAACATAATCTAATTTATGTAAATCAAGTACTAATTCTTTTTAGCTATCTCGCCAGCTTCATTTACATAAAAAACTCTGTAAATGCAAATCAAACGCAGCGCTCTTTTCTTACTCACATATCAGCTGACGATACACAAAGAACTTTAATTAAACTAAAGTTCTTCTAAGGAAAAATTTTTAAGTTCTATTCATTATACGCGTCATAAATTCACGCTATCAACTAACGCGGAAACGCCATTTATTACTCGATTGCTGTTTTTTTTTTCTCACCTAGAAAAGTGCGTTTAAAAAAAAAGTTGTTTATAACACCGTTAAGTATGATTGTGTTCAGGCGCAAATCAGCAGTTGGCGATAATAATTTTGGCAATTGACGTTTTTTTGCACCAAAAAAACGCAATTACATTACGTAACAAAGTTGATTGCTAGAAATTTGTTGTATCTTAAGTTCAAAGAGTTTGTAGTAGGAACCACAACAACAAAAACGAATCCTAGTAAAATGGAACAAAATGCAGCGTGATGCAAAATGTACCTTGTGTTTTACTTTCAAAAAACCAGTTGAAATCAAGGAAATTAAAAGGTGTTTTTTAATTTACGTAATTTTTAAAAATCGAATAAACGAGTCAAATTTTTATGAAAATAAATTATTTTTTTTATATTTACATACAGCAACAACTCCGATTTAATAATAAAAAATAATTTTTAGAATATGACCTCTGCAACTGAGTCGGCACGTGTTAATGTGCTCGAGGAAATTTCCCATTAATCCTACGGTAGATGCCGGCACATGCCGAGATTCAGTCGGCAAGTGCAGGCTGGATGTCCGTGAAAGCTTTAGCCGACAAAGTGAGCACGTTTACACGGGCCGACTCAGTTGTAGAGGTCATATTCCACAAATTATTTTTTATTATTAAATGGGAGGTGTTCATTAATGTTAATTTTATAAAATTAATTAATTTTCATTAAAATTCGACTGATTTATTCATGTTTCAAATCTATCATCATCCAACGAACACACTATAGAAGTAGGTTCGACGATAAATAAACATTGGCGCGAAATGTTTTTGGGGATGAAGGGCAAATTTAGCCCCTTTTTTTTGGTTGGACAAAATAATCAAATTTTTAACAATTATTTATTTTCGTGAAAGAGCCACTCTCAATCGATTCGCGAGCCACGGTTTGCCGGCCCCTGGTTTAGTAAAACTAAATCTGCCAAACCTGTTTCTACCAAAAACTCTTATTCAATCTTTTCCTTATAAAAATCTAATTTTTTAATTTTTGCGACGTCATAATAATTATCGTCGCCAGTGCTTTTCTCAAAACCAGATAGATGTAAACATTAGATTCAGTAAAATCAGTAAGGTCAAACAGGGTTGCACTAAAACGTGATTGGCTGGTGGAATTAATGTGCATGTACTGTATAGAAAGTAAGATAGAAATGAGAAAGAGTAATGAATATTATACAATCCCCCCAAGTTGTATACGGAAGAAACATCGACGATCATAAATACATGTAGACCAAAAGAAGTAGTCGAAGTAGAAGAGTTATATTATATTGAAACACAAGTTTACTGCTGTATTTATCCCGATCTGAAATTAGCTCCGAGCTTGTTCTTCGCCGTAGCCGCGCCGCAATATCGTATTAGATAAATAAAAGTTGGAGGTATCCGAGTAAGAGTCTGAGATGAAAAGAGAAAAAGAAAATAATGTACATGTACATCGCTTTCGATACCGTAAAAGGCCGAGTAATCATGGTAGCAATCGCAGCTTATATACCGCTGGCTTTTTTCAATCCGTTCAATACCGGATGTATTATCGACTTACGTATTGTACTACTTTTAGGAAATACATATATCATTATTATTACATGAAACTAAATAATTTTCTTCTTCATTCCAAACTTTGTACCGCTATACAACAACAAAAAAAAAAAAAAATACCGGGAAATTAAATATAGATTGTATATGGTGTTCGTTGGATGACGTTAGTTTTTAAACATGGATAAATCAGTCGAATTTTATTGAAAATGAATTAATTTTTTAAATAATACATTAATTAACACCTCCCATTTAATAATAAAAAACAATTTTTGGAATATGACCTCTACAACTGAGTCGGCACGCGTAAACATGTTCACTTTGACGGCTAAAGATTTTGCGGACTAGCAGGTTGCACCTGCCGACTGCATCTCGGCATATACCGGCATCTACCGTAGTATTAACAAAAAAATTCCTCGAGCGCATCAACACGTGCCGACTCAGTTGTAGAGGTCATATTCTAAACATTGTTTTTTCAGTATTGAATTGGAGGTGCTAATTAATGTAAAATGTTTAAAAAAATAATTCATTTTCATTAAAATTCGACTGATTTATTCATGTTTCAAAACTAACGTCATTTCTATACAGTATACAGTGAATCCCGCTTATAGTGCGCCCCGGTTATGGTACGATCCCGCTTATAGTGCGAAATTTTTTCGATTTCTTGAATCTCACTATAAGCGGGTTGTATATTATTCCTGTTGCAGTGCTTCAAGTAATGCAACATAGTATCAAAACAAGCCACGCAACATTTACATAAGTTATGTTCTAAAAAAAATCAATACGTACATAAATTCTAAACCCTAAAAATTAATGTCTAAAATAGTCAAAAATTAAATGTAGGTGGCTTTTTTTTCCCCATTCATTCTTCACCTGTGTAGAGCAAAAACATGTAATAACAAATGAATAGAGAAAAGTTCTGACTTAAAAAAGTGAGTTCTGAGTGCATTAATTTAAAAAAGAGAAGGTTCCGGTATATAAAAAATGATGTTAAGCAACTCAAGTTAAAAGCCACTGAATAATACTGCGATATTTATGATGACAAATGAGAGGCTTTTAACGAGTTCCGAGCTTGTGTTTATTGTTTTCCGAGAGGAAAGTTGCAGGAGGAACCGCTATAATACGTGCATATCCACTGAGAACCTTGGTTTTACCGACTTCAGGTTCCTATTCGGTATTAACAACTCTTCCATCGTACAAAAGAGATTACGTAGGGTAAGTCTATCGAATAGAATATTTATAAAAATGACGTTATGTTGACAATTGACAGCAATTTTTTTTTCTTCTTATAAATAAAAAAAAAAAAGCTGATTAGACGTTGACGTAAATCGTGAATTGGAAAGGCCCTGGAGAATATGACGAGGCTTTTCGAGAGAGAAAAAAAATAAAAAATAAAAGCGATTTGCAGACAACGAACGATGGAATCTTCGACATTTTTTTGACTGTTGCATTAAAGTAGCAGAGTGAGATTTGGGCACGCAAACTATCAAATAATCAGATGCTGTGTGTGCCATTAAGAGCGACTCGTATGTCAGAAACGCAACGCACGTAATGTGTTTTCTTCCCGGCGCACGACGCATTTTGCAAATACCGGTAATGTATCCGTTACGTAAGGTTAAGATAATACGGGATTTAATTATCAAACCCTTCACGTAATCTTCGATCTATGCTTATACCGTTTTCACCATCATTCACGACACAAAAACAACAAAACGAAAACAAAATAAATTTCGTATTCGTATAAATAAATTAGTTTTTGCTGATATTGACTTTTATTACAATAATTTGTTGTCATAGGAACAATAGAAAAATAATAATTTTTATTAGTAAATTATTATTATAAAAAAATTTATATTGAAATTATTAATATACACGGTGGTTCAATAAAAATTAAGCCAAATTTTTGTTTCATCTTCATAGATCTCTAATCCTTGAGAATTAATTGTACTAAAATTTTGCCGATACTGTGTTTAGAGAATTGAAAAAAACAAACAAAATTTTTAAAAATTTTAATAAAATTTTAAAGAAAATGAACAAATTTTTTTAAAAAAAAATTCGTGTTGTTGTGGCAAACGCCAGTCTTTAAAAAGTGCTTCTAGACATATTATTATTCGCTTAACGTTGCTTTTTTAAGGATGCGGTTTGCGGAAAATTCCTGCAAAAAATACGGTTTTGGGAAAATTTCACGCGAAAAACGCACGTTACAGCTAATTTTTAAGACAACCATAAATTCTTTACTCAAACTTTTCATGGTTTTTATGAACGCTTTATGAATAAAAATCAATATTAGCAATAAATAAGTGTATAATTAATTTAATATAAAAAATTAACAATAAATGTTGCAAAATAACACTGATATACTGTACATGTAGTTTTTGATTTTCTATTTATTTTTTTCTGTTCCGGTTCACATATTCCCACAATTTTCACGTTAAGATGGCCTCGTTTAGCGCTGATTTTTTGTTGGAGTAATCATGATTCGGCAATACAATTAAGTAAATATTAAAAAAATATTTTTGACAGATGATTGAACAACGCAAGAAATTAATTAGCGCAATTACTGTCTATCACTGTTGATATTAATTAACACAAGCCAAATAAAAAAATATATTATATTAAAAAATAAATAAATAATCAAAAGCATAGAGAATTTGCGGTAAGGATACTTTTTAGCTCCAGAACTCGAACACTTCTTATGGCGAAAGAATTAAAATAGTTCATCACAAACAGATAAAAAAAAATAAATTAACTATTCTTAAAGTTGCAATGACGTCAGAAGTAACCAAAATCCAATAACGACATAAGATATGGAGATAAGCATCATAAGAAAAAGTTATCGTAACATCAAATTTTCAATTCATTTTTTTCTGAAACAACGCTAACGTAATTATATAAAAAAAAAAAAAATTAAAAATAGCCAGATAAAACGAATATTTATTATGATCGGAAAATATAAATAAAATAATATTGATCTTTCCCTGAAGAAACAGCCAAAATCATATTCAAAAATTCACAAGATATTTGGCTGCGCGAAGATACTGTATGTCAAATAAATAAGCGAAGAGAAACATAAATCAAGCCCTCTCCTATTTTTATTTTGATAAAAAAGTTGACACACGCGAAGAATAACAATGCATTTTCGTCATGCGGTTCACGCGCATCACGTGCACCAACTTCAAGCCTGGTTTTGACATTAGAACCTCGATTTCTGGGATTTCAAAACGACGAATTTATTGAGAGTAGAAAAGGGATTAAAAAGATGTTTAAACAAAAATTATGTCAATTTTATAATGATAAGAATTAAATTCAAGCAATTTTAAAAAAATTAATAAACCAGTCAAATTTTAATGAAAATGCATTTATTTATATACAATTACATTAATTAACACCTCCCATTTAATAATATAAAACTAATTTTGGAATATGACTTCTAAAACGGAGTCGGCGCTGCTCACTTTGACGGCTAAAGCTTTTGCGGAGTTCCAGCCTGCACCTGCCGACTGCATCTCGGCACGTGCCGGCAACTACCTGTAGAAATAATGCAAATTTCCTCGAGCGCATTAATACGTGCCGACTCAGTTGTAGAGTTCATATTCTTAAAATTGTTTTTTATTATTAAATGGGAGATATTAAGTAATGTAAATATTAAAAAACTAATTCATTCCCATTAACATTTGACTGATTTATTAATTTTTTAAAAAGTGCGTTATCCGAAGGACACCCTATTCTTTGGGCATGAGGCTCCCCGCTTTTTTTTATATTGGAAAGTCAGATTTCCACGCTGAAAACCGGCGAAAAGTTGCGGCACTTAACATGACAAAAACAAAATAAAATTTATTATTACTTTGTTGTTTTTTTTTTCTTTCTCAAAAATTTAAGTAAAAAGCTGATACGTTAATACAACAATCGCCCTTTTTTTTTTTTAAAAAAAAAAACCGCAAGTTGAAAATTAAATTAGCAAACCAAATGAACGAAAATAAATAAAGTCGGCGCATAAAAGGAGAACGTTTATTTCGATTAAACCGGTTAACAATAATTATTTTAAAGTGACGAAATGAGCTTAAATCGTCTCTGCGGCTTTTATTCCAACATAATAGTCTCCTCTATCACGTGACTCGTCGAAAGGATACACGAAATGGTTAATTTATTTGATAGATTCCTTCGCCGAGAGACCACTTTCAATAACCAATTCGTGCCCGGTATCGAAAACGCTCGAGAGTTTTTATCTACTAAAAAATGTATTAAAACTCGATACTTTGTTCAAACAATTGTTTTTTTTTATTTTTTGGAGCTTCATTTTAATTTAGCAGTTAAGCGAATGAACGCCGTCGTCAATGGAAAATAAGTCGGATGACATTATTTCTGCTTTGTACTTCAATTAACTTTGATGTAACGTAATTGAAAGGCTCGCAGCTAAGTCAATTTTTTCATCTTTCACTTTATAAATAGAAAGAAAAAAAAATCCTTCATCGGTGGACAATTATTTATCGAAACTGTAGATTCTAGTTTTTATGCTGTTCGACAAAATGTCACATTTTTAAAGCAAATTCAAAGTACGATTCTGAAAATGAATGATTAACAATTTGAGTTTCGGGAATTCTATTTTATTTTGTAGTTTTATTTTAATTTATACAGTAAAACTCGTCTAAGGCGGAATCGTAGAATATTCAGCTATTTCGTCCGTTCCGTTCTAACAGGTTTTTGCCTTTATTAGTAAATTCGCACTAAACGAAACCGCGGTAAGCGAGGGTACCATTGTAAACATTTATAGGGTGTTCGTTGGATGACGTTAGTTTTGAAACACGAATAAATCAGTCAAATTTTAATGAAAATTAATTATTTTTATATATTTACATCAATTAACACCTCCCATTTAATAATAAAAAACAATTTTTAGAATATGACTTCTACAACTGAGTCGGCATGTGTTAACGCGCTCGAAAAAATTTGCATTAATCCTATGTTAGATGCCGGCACATGTCGAGATGCAGTCGGCAAGTGCAGGCTGGAAGTCCGCAAAAGTTTTAGCAGTCAAAGTGAACACGTTTACACCTGCCGACTCAGTTGTAGAGGTCATATTCCAAAAATTGTTTTTTATTATTAAATGGGAGGTGTTAATTAATGTAAATTTAAAAAAAAATAATCATTTTCATTAAAATTTGATTGATTTATTCATGTTTCAAAACTAACGTCATCCAACGAACACCATATATATAAATATGCCCGGTATCCGTAAAAAACTCGTTCACGTCATTAAAATATTTTTGATTATTAAAAGGATTTAATACGAATTTAGTTGGGTACATTTTTTTTACGGACACCGTGTATTTTTTTTAATTAATTTTTTGAGAAGAGCGATCGATGGATCTTCCATTGAAAGTCTCGTTAATAGGAAATGCGAATTAAAGAAAGCGAGAAGCGATTAGTATCCGATGCAATTGGCCGGAACAATCGCAGTTGTACACACGCGCGCTGCCATTTTAAGATTTACGCGGGATTAATTTTCAGTGACACCACCCACCTTATTTACGACTTTTGTTTTTAAGATTCAATGAAAATAATTAGTAAAGCTTTTGAAATTTTGCTCCTATTCCCCTGTAATCTTTTATAATAACACAAAATTTCAGCGATAAATATGCTTAATGAACAGTAAAAAGTATTACCGGTAACTCGTTTTCTTACAGCTTAAAAAACATTCAGTTACAATTTAACGCTTACAAATTTCAATTTTAACATCAGATAAGTAATGCCAAGCTCAGTCTTATTTTTTCTGTCCATTCTTTTGTAAAAAAAAAATAATAATTTAGTCCATTTTTTGGTGAAAAAAAAACCATTTAGTCCATTTTTTGGTAAAAAAAAAAAGAAATTTAGTCCATTTTCTGGTAAAGAAAAATTTAGTTAATTTTTTAGTGAAAAAAAAACCATTTAGCCCATTTTTTGGTAAAAAAAAAAAAAGAAATTTAGTCCATTTTCTGGTAAAGAAAAATTTAGTTAATTTTTTAGTGAAAAAAAAAACCATTTAGCCCATTTTTTTAAAAAAAAAAAAAAAAAATTAGCTCATTTTTTGGTAGAAAAAAAAACTATTTAGTCCATTTTTTGGTAAAAAAAATTTTAGTCCGTATTTTTTTGAGATAAAAAAGAATATTACCGGTATTTAATTTTTTGGAAAAAAAAAAAGAAATTAAGTCCATTTTTTGGTGAAAAGAAAAATTAGCCTAATTTTTTTTTATTCTATTTTTGCCCGAATTTTGCCCATTCTGAAGAAACATTCTGAAAGCTACAGCAAGTGTTTAAATTTAATTAAAATACTTTAAGTTTTGATCTCGTTATAAGGAAAGCGATTTTTATTAAATTTTCGCTAATAAATTTTATTCAACGAAAGTTAATTGAATGTTTACCCATATAATTATACCGTGCGCATACGAATTAATCAAAACAAAAATAAATAAAGCTGAGTTAATTATCTAAAAACTCAATTTAGACCTTTTAAATATGTCGCGCGTAATTCTAACTTTTAATTGTTATTTCCTCAAGTTTACTACATAAATTATTTTAACAATTGACACGTGGTTCTTTTCGTGCGCGTGCGCCTTAGTACTGGAGGAAAAGTCACTCCGTTGCCGCAACACAATAGAATTAATTGCATACAACCTCACTCTAATTATATGGATACTGTATATACAGTATAAATAAATTTTTTTTTAAAAAAACAATAAAAAAATAACAACAAACGCAACAATTAATTTCCGAGACGTATCTTTTGTGTGAACGCGAATTGGGGAGGGCCATGAATAATGGAAATCAGCAGTCAACCGCAACTTCAATAATTAGCAATTCCATATGCAAATTTTATCGCGCTTCTTTATTTTTATTTACAAGAATCAAGTGTAGATAATACCGTACATATCATTGTTTCCATCGCCTTTCGAAATAGGTTTTGTTATCGTATAGGGTGTTTGTTGGATGACGTTAGTTTTGAAACATGAATAAATCAGTCGAATTTTAATGAAAATAAATTATTTTGTTGAAATTTACATTAATTAACACCTCCCATTTAATAATAAAAAATTATTTTTAGAATATGACCTCTACAACTGAGTCGGCACGTGTAAATGCGCTTGAGGAAATTTCCCTTAATCTTATGGTAGATGCCGGCACATGCCGAGATGCAGTCGGCAGGTGTAGGCTGGAAGTTCGCGAAAGCTTTAGCCGTCAAAGTGAGCGCATTAACACATGCCGACTCAGTTGTAGAGGTCACATTCTAAAAATTGTTTTTTATTATTAAATGTGAAGTGCTAATTAATGTAAATATAGAAAAAATAATTAATTTTCATTAAAATTCGACTGATTTATTCATGTTTCAAAACTAACGTCATCCAACGAACACCCTATAGAGTATACTTTTGTTAAAACCAGATTGCTGCGAATGATTTCAGTCGAAAAACGTTTACTCAAACTGGTTTCACTAAAACCTGATTCGCAGTGTAAACATGATAAAAAAAAAAAGAATTTGGTAGAAATAGATCCACCTTCCGCCAAACATGTTTCCACCAAACCTGTTCTCACAAGTCGTTTCCCATAAAATTAAAAACTCGATTTTTTTTAAATAAAAAAGAAAAAAAAAATCTATTTTTTTTTAATTTGTAAAAATTAGGGAATTGACGTCACATCGATGCTAAAAACCAGATTGGCGGTGATGGAAACGAGGCCTGCGCAATTTTCAGCGGTTCGATTCCCATGCTAATCTTATGTAAAAATAAAACAAATTTAACTAGGACATAACTAGCAGCGTAGCAATACAAATTATTCCGCTTTTTCTTTTCTTTATCGCTTTTTATACAAATTTTTTTTCTAAAATCCGTAACCAATTTTTTTCCCCCCACTTAAACTATAAGCAGGGAATAGAATTCGTTAAATGAAATTGCGGCGACGGTAGTTGAAAGTGACAGTACGTAAACCGCAGTCCAATGTGTCATATGTATCAGTCTTAAAAAGAAGAAGTGTAGAGGAAGACGAGGATGATGGGAAGAGACGGTCCTCGTAAATAACACCCATTCCACACACACTTTTATTTATGAGAGCAGCCACTAACCGAGCGCTTTCCACAACGACTTTAACCAATAAAAACGCACTTTTCTCTCAAGTTTAACGATGCAAAAGCTTTTTACATAATAAAATTCTCCAACCCCCTCCATTTTTTTTCTCTCTCTCTCGTTCTCTCTGTCTATCTATTTCCTCCCTATACGAATACAGATCGATTTATTACCCAGCGGATGTTCCAGTTGGGGCGCGAAGATAGAAGAAAACGCTGACGTAATTGCTTAGGAAACGCCATTGCCACAATGTTTAAAAGATTAGAATAATTTTCTTCTAAGTCGGTATGGAAAAACAGCCCCGGAAGATTAGAAAAGTCAAAAAGTAGGAGCCGATTATTTTAGTAATAGAAATGTGAGACACCCGATCGAAAAAAATAAAATTATAATAAACCTGAAAGTTATTTGTCTGAAACTTTTTTTAAACTACGTTTTTTCGATTTTATTTTTTTCAGTTTTTAAACAAACATTTTTTTTTTTCTTTTATGGAAAAATTTTTTTTTTTTTTTTTATTAAAAAATTTTTTTTAAATTAGATTTTTCATTGTACAGACGCGCGCGCACAAAAAAAGAGGATTAACATCAAGAATAGGCTACACCTTGATTGGTGAAAGTAGAGCTTTAACTTAAGCCGCGCGAAAAAAATTTAAATAAATTTAATTTAAAAATATAAAAATTGCAAATCTCATATAGTTATTATTATAAAGCAAAAAAAAAATAATAATTAATAATAATTGTTAGTTTGTATCTGAGTTGCCAATTGATTTAGATGCCGATGGTAGATGCCGGCACGTGCCGAAATGCAGTCGGCAGGTGCAGGCCGGGGATCCGCAAAAGCTTCAGCCGTCAAAGTGAGCGCGTTTACACGTGCCGACTCAGTTGTAAAGGCCATATTCTAAAAATTGTTTTTTATTATTAAATGGGAGGTGTTAATTAATGTAAATTTTAAAAAAATAATTTATTTTCATTAAAATTCGACTGATTTATTCATATTTCAAAACTAACGTCATCCAACGAACACCCTATAGAAACTACTGCAAATTTCCTCGAGCGCAATAACACGTGCCGACTCAGTTCTAGAGGCAAAATTTTAAAAATTGTTTATTTATTATTAAATGGGAGGTGTTAATTAATGCAAATTTTAAAAAAATAATTTATTTTCATTAAAATTCGACTGATTTATTCATGTTTCAAAACTATCGTCATCCAACAAACACCCTATAGATACGCACTTTTCGCTGTAAGTTTTGACGGAATGCTCTTCGGTGGAACAATAACACGATTTTCTAACTATAAAAATAATCTTCAAATTTTATTTAGAAAAAATTGGCTAAAGAAAAATAATAATAAAAAAAAAAAATTATTATTATCATTTTTATTTTTAGGAAAGTTACGAAAAAGAAAACAAGTTTTCTCCAAATTCTACAAAAAAAAAAAAAACAACTACAACCCGGAACTATATTATCTTTTCCTTAACATAAAAAATATAAATAGGGTATCGAGCGTGTATTCTTTACCTTAACTATTATTCAATACGCTAAAAAAATAAAAAATAAAAAACATAAAAAAAAAGCCATCCGAAAAGAAACATTTGATGCGGCGCTGATGCGGTTGCTTCTCGGGTCTACTACTACAAGAGTTCAATACCAATTTCATATCAAAAGTTATAAAAATTTCCAATAAAGCAATTTGAGATACCGGACCAAAAAAAATAAAAAAAAAAAAATTATCTGAAGAGGTTTGGATATCCAATTTTGTTAGTCGCCATAAAATAACTAAATAAAAAAGTCATTTTCTCTCTCCGGAAATAATTTTATTGAAACAATTTTATAAAGACAAAAAAAAAATAATAAAAATAAAAATAAACAATATCTTTTACCTTTTTTCCCCCCTCCTCACTACAATAGTTGATTAATCAATTTGGGTGTATTGATGGTGAAAGCTTTTCATTCAAAGTTACTTAGGCTAAGTGCTTGATAATGCTTACGAAAATAACAGCGAGCGCAGATCGAAATTGGGCCGAACATCATCTCTCAATCTCCGCTGGCGGAACCTGAACTACCTGCGTGGAGGAAATGTGATTGGTGACGTAAGCCTCGGAGGGAGTGGGCTTTATAAGGTAAGGGAAAAGAGGGGTTAATTCGGCGCAGATAAATCACCGTTGACGGTTATACTTTTGGGATGCGCAACAAAAGTTTGTCGAAATATAATTGCCTTAACCATTCGCTACTTTTAGGCTTATTTCTGATTTCCACGAGAGATATTATTATGTCATGTCTCCGACTGCTATTACCATTAAATCAAATGGCGCAACCCTCCTCTATGCGTGTAAAAGTATATTTTTTTACCTCTTATGTAATAAGACTAATGTCAAACGTCACTTAAATTTAAGCTACTTATTTACGTATGATTTAATTTCTCTAAGAGACTTAAAAAATCTATGACATCTTACTTCATGCAAATAAACCGCATTCGTTTTATTATTATTATTTATGTAAGAAATCTATTTATTTCGAATTTTAATATTAATAAAAAAATATTTTTTTTTTCTTCCGCTAATAAATTTTAAATTACCTCAATTTTTCCGATTCGTCATTAATCCGTTTTAGAGAAATTGACAAATATTAAAAATGACAAATATTGAACAAGTTTTTCCCATAGAAATACATTAAAAGCAGTTTAATTCGTTCCCAGCCCTGAATTTTTCTTAAGAAAAAACAAGTTAACGCAGAAATTAATGCAAATGCATTTTAATTGCTAATTAATAAGAATATGAATGAGTAGGTATTAAGCCTATGGTATAGTCCTATATTTACTTTTGATGTTGTCATCATTTATCAGCATTAGAACACCACTCAATAGAGAGTTTTCGCCAAGCACTTCTTAACTGCTCTTCTTAAGTCTATGACGTCGATCGTCGTCGTTTGTCATCATCGTTTCATTGTTTTCGACTTTAATATCAATCAGAGGTGACGACACGTGACGGCATAATATAAGGGGTTAAGCAGTTAAGAGGTTAAGAAACGGTTTGCGAAAACACACTATTAGCACTCTCACAACAAACAACACATACAATCTTATTGTTTTTTTTTAATGATTTTTAAAATTCACACTTGTACTGACCATCAGCTGACTGCTAGTGGCGCCAAAAGTGCGACGAATATCGAACAAGAAAAACTATGACGAATATTGGTGGGGGCGAATATTGGAGTTCCACTGTAGGTATATCTACGGTTTGAGTGACGTGACATCCAAGATTGAGTTGTTTAATGTCAAATCAAAAGCATATTAATTTAATTTGTGCTCATATTTCCATCTAATAAACTCAAAAAAAAAAAAAAAAAGCGGAAAATATCACTACGAATTTTCAGAGATAATACGGGAAAAACAACAAAAACATAGTAAAAATCAATATATTAATAAATAATAAATCTCAGATAATAAAATTAATATACTGTTCAGAAAAATTAATTATCTCGTAACATCTCGAGAAAAATACTTAATTGATTTCTGTTTATCATTTTTTTTTTCTACACTTGAATGAAAGTCAATAATAATTCTTCAACGAATGAGGTAACTCAGATCCAAAATGATACAAATCCGACTTTTTTTTCTCTCGTTTACTCTCGAAACCATTCGAACCGACCTAAATCAAAACTCAACTTTATAATCGCATTCAATTTCTCGTATTTTAGCGTGTGTCGTTATGACGCATTTACCGCGCGCTATCAAAATAAAAAAATAATAAAAATCTAGAATACTTTACCATGTTTATTTTTTTTAAAAAAATGGCAGATGAAATTCATCATTTTCATTTCATATCAATTTTTTTTTACCGTACGTTTAATGTTAATGTCGTTTAAACTTCAAATTATAAATAAACGGCGCACATTTTGCATTCTTGAACGCTATAGCCGACTTTATCGTATTTTTGACGCAATATCCAATTTTTTAATAGAAAACTTTAAGTTAATATTGGGTGTTGGTTAGATGACGATAGTTTTGAAACATGAATAAATCAGTCAAATTTTAATAAAAATAAATTATTTTTTTCATATTTACATTAATTAACACCTCCCATTTAATAATAAAAAACAAATTTTAAAATATGATCTCTACAACTGAGTTGGCACGTGTAAACGTGCTCACTTTGACGGTTACAGCTCTCGCGGACTTCCAGCCTGCACCTGCCGACTGAATCTCGGCACGTGCCGGTATCTACCGTAGTATTAACGCAAATTTCATTGAGCGCATTAACGCGTGCCGACTCAGTTGTAGAGGTCATATTCTAAAAATTGTTTTTTATTATTAAATGGGTGTTGTTAATTTATGTAAATTTTACAAAAATAGTTCTTTATCATTAAAATTCGACTGATTTATTTCATGTTTAAAAACTAACGTCATCCAACGAACACCATATATTATTCAACATTCGCAGCATTCACAAAAAGTCCCATCTCTCTCCCATCATAATAATTAAATAAAACAAATATTGAAGAAGGAGAAAAAAAACCAATCAATCAGCTAGGGCGTGTACAATACGAGTATACTAAACTCTATCCCCTTCTCTTTTCTAATATTTTTTGTCGTTAACCTATAAAGGAAGCAATTAAAATACAACCTAATACGGAAAATCCGGTGCAGTATACCTTGGTATTACTCGCAGAAAAATATATTAAATGTTCGGAATTGAATCTAATATAAACAAAACATAATGTACACAAGGAAACTGTGAGGGAGAGAGAGAGATGTGGGGGTTTATGGGAAAAAAAAAAGGGAATAAAAAACGACATTTTCAAGTGCTCCACTGAGGCCACAATGTCGTTCACCTGTTGCGACTTTTAAAATATACACATCAAAAAAAAATCGATCGCTGTTTTTTTAAGCATATTACTTTACTTTCTCTAGAATTAATTTTTTTTATATACACCGCATATATTATATATACCGGTACGTAAAAATAAAATTGAGTTGGGATGTTCGAATTTCCTTTCCAATTTTTTCGGCGGCGGAAAAGAAGATAGGAGAAAGCGGGTAGGCGTCTGCTAAACACCGTTGACAACCGAAATCCGAATCCTAGTATTATTCGATATACGATGCGCATTAAATTAGTGAGCAACAAAAAAGTAAATAAAATACGAATAAAAAAAAAATATGGCTCAATTACGCACCTAATTATCTATGGAGAAAATCTACATACTCTTCTCTGGCGACGAGAAGCGTAGAGAAAAACGATGTAATTAACGATTAATAATTTTTTTGCGTCTATTTGTTTAACGATAAACAGTAGTTCACATTTTGGCTATTCGATCAATTTTTTTTTTTTTTGTAAACAAGAAAAGAAAAAAAAAATCTTCGAAGCGCTTATTAGAAATAATTAAATCGTTAATTGCGCATCATAATTTCAAAACCTTAATTATAGTTCTGTCAGTGTT
The DNA here is from genome assembly GCA_034698085.1 of Polydesmus angustus. Lineage (NCBI taxonomy): Eukaryota > Metazoa > Arthropoda > Diplopoda > Polydesmida > Polydesmidae > Polydesmus > Polydesmus angustus. The sequence continues at coordinate 3,076 of JAQGAY010000647.1, read as the reverse complement.
CTCGAATTCTAAAAATAGAACCGCGCACGTTCGGTCTATTTCAAATTTCTCAATGTTGTCTATGGGCATAGAAAAATGGAACCATTTTTTAAAGTTTTTAGGGTGAGAGAGCTTTTGAAAAGAGGTCCAAAATATTGCTACTCTCTAGACCCCAAAAAATAGGTTACATTTGTTCGCTTTCACCAAAAAATGAGCTAAATTTGTTCTTTTTTTTTTTACCAAAAAATAAGCTAAATTTGCTCTTTTTTTAACCTAAAAATAAACTAATTTTTTTTTAACCAAAAATGAGTTAAATTTTTTTTTAGTCATTTATTTCTTTAATAAAAAAAGCGATAAATTGGTTCATTTTCACTAAAAATGACCAAAATTTATTTTTTCCCCCAAAAAATAACCAAAATTTGTTCTTTTTCACCCAAAATTGAGCTAAACTTGTATTTTTTTTCACCAAAAAAAAGAGTTAAATTTGTTCTTTTTCACCAACAAAAATTCACGCTTCATTGGGGCATCAGATTTTTTATGGCTCAGAGTGGGGCATGGTACAAAAAAGGTTGAGAAACAGTGCTCTAGATCTCCATTCATCGAAACTGAGTTTTAAAAATCCGCTAGACGGAGCACTGTGGGACTCAACATTCAAAAGCAGCGACCAAATGTACGCGTGGTTCCACTTCTAGACTTTCAGAACTATTGACCAGAGTAGGGAACGTGAGTAGCGCCCCTAGGCATCTCTTTTGAAACTGAACCGTCGTCATAAATGCAAAATAATTGTATATTAAAACAGCCTCATTACTTTTACGCCACACCGTGTACACCGTAGAAACTGGTAGGCCTACCGTACATTCAACATCGAAGCACATCCTATTGAATTTTAGTTAAAGCGGCGATGTAATGTGTGTCTGGTCGAACGAAAAGCTTAAATAAAAATTTTTAGTGCTAAGAAGGGTGCGCGAGTCATGGCGCGAGGAGTGAGGAAGACTATAAATATCAAACGCTTTGAAAAGTGTTCGAAGAAAAGCCGTAGAAAGAAACTGGGTTTGAATGGAAATTGGTGGAAAACATTTTTCACCCAACCAAGCAAATCAAAGGAGAAAAACATTAAACGTCACACTTTCTTCACTTACTCGCTTACTTACTACGCGTTTAAATAAAAATCGAACTAATCCGTGATTCTCTTTTATCGATCGTAATAATTGCAATTTCATGTGACATAGCTCATCCATTTTATTTCAGTTACCAATCAGAATAAAAATGAAATTGTTTTTAAAAATGTCGACTGATAGTTGTAGAGAAAGTCTTAAAATGCTAGTTTTAAAACATGAATAAATCAGTCAAATTTTAATTAAAATGAATTATTTTTTCCATATTTACATTACTTAACCCCTCCCATTTAATAATAAAAAGCAATTTTTGGAATATAAAATCTACAACTGAGTCGGCACGTGAAAACGTGCGACCGCGCTCACTTTAACGGCAAAAGCTTTTGCAGACTTCCAGTCTGCACCTGCCGACTGCATCTCGGCATGTCCCGGCATCTACCATAATATTAATGCAAATTTCCTCGAGCGCATTAACACGTGCCGACTCAGTTGTAGAGGTCATATTCTAGAAATTGTTTTTTTATTATTAAATGGGAGGTGTTAAATAATGTAAATATAAAACACATAATTCATTTTCATTAAAATTCGACTGATTTATTCATGTTTCAAAACTAACGTCAACCAACAAACACCCTATATATAGCGTCCACATATAACACGTGCCGACTCAGTTGTAGATGTCATATTCTAAAAATTGTTTTTTTATTATTAAATGTGAGGTGTTAATTAATGTAAATTTTAAAAAATTAATTGATTTTCATTAAAATTCGACTGATTTATTTATGTTTTAAAACTAACGTCATCCAACGAATAACCCACCATTTGTAAAGTGAAGGCGTGATCGAGCCACTAGACGAGCTACTCGACTCATGTAAGCCCCGCTTAAGCGCAGGCCTATCCGTCATACATTTTGGCAGTGAACCAAAGGATCTTTTGACAAGAGTAATGGAGTATGTCAAGAACCTTAACTACCGCATTCGTGTACTGTATACGCACTTTCTAGGCACACATCCAGCATGGATTCAGCGAGATACACGTTGAGCGTAGGAGTCAGCTATATCGGCGCGTTAATTAGCCCAAAAAAAAAAAACTGACCAAGAGCTAACAAACGGACTAATTTTGTAATCACCCTGTATATTGAATAAAAATAAATAACAATAGAAATTGACAATTTATTTCAGCAGAAAGTATGCTACACCGTAGGCCTATACCGTAAATCGGATAATGAAACGTAGTCAGTATTTGAATGTTATTGATTGATTGAAGCCGGATGTTATATTATCAGAGGTAAATTTGTCAAAATAATCGCGGACGATACGTTTTGGTTATATGGGAGAAAAAAATATATAAAAGTGAATATAAAGAAAAATCAATAGCTGATGATGATATGGCATTATTTTCTTCTTACGTAGCGAAAGGATAAGAGAGAGAACAAATATACGGTATAATACCCAGCCTTTAGCTATTTAATAACGTCGAGCCAGATGACCCTACGACATATTAACGCTAAAGTGAACAAATCCAAACTTATTTCTAATTATTATTTTGTTTAGTGAACATCAAAATTCAAATCTTTTCGGTGTAAATTAACGGAGGGAAAATAATAGCAGTTGCGGATTAAAATAAAAATTCTAATTTTAAAAGAAAAATAATTATTATAAATGTAATAAAAAATTTTTTTTTTTTTGCTTTTATAAAATTTTGATTCCACTATTCACGAATTAGTTATAATTTTAAACTTAAAAATCACTCCCATCAATTAAGTTTACTTTTAAAAATGAAAAAAGTCATGTAGGCTATAATAATGCGTTACATTATAATACTGGGTGTTCGTTGAATGACGTTAGTTTTGAAAGATGAATAAATCAGTGCAATTTTAATGAAAATAAATTATTTTTTAAAAATTTACATTAATTAACACTTCCCATTTAATAATAAAAAACAATTTTTAAAATATGACCTCTACAACTGAGTCGGCACGT
>JAQGAY010000646.1:0-22647 GCA_034698085.1 Polydesmus angustus | reverse complement strand
AGTTTTATATACTCGTAAATACGAAGTATTTTATATCGCTACTTTCCGTTCTAATTTTATTTTGATTGCCTGACCTTAGATTAAAACCAAAAATTGGTATCTTAGTGTGCTTTACACGTCCTATATAATCAATCACGTTTTAAACCCAATAATTTAATAATTATTTTTAGATTTCAATCATAATACGTAATACGCAAAAATCTAAATAAAAGTCAAAATAAAAAAGCATAGAAAAAAGCACAGAAAAAAGGAAGAAAAAAAAACGGCGCGGAGTGAAATTTTCCGCTTATTCACCTCCAATTTCGTGGACGGAATCGAGCGCGAGGGTGAAAGTGGCAACGGTGAATGCTATTGTTCTGCGTTGAAAACACCCTGTATACCTGTATTTGTGTACACGTACACGTTGTTTGTAGCTGCAGGAAATAGGTGGGTTCCGCCAGAGTTATACTTATTCAACGAAATCTCCATACTCAGCATATTGTGGAAGAGATATTAAAAATCTTGTAAAGAGGGGGAGAGGGATGGATAGAAACAGGGGGGAGATGGGGAAAGAGGAGGGGGAGGTTATTGTCCCCACCGACCATGAAAATAAGTATATCCATATTCGAGTTATCCCATTATCATTATCATCATATGAACAAAAAAAAAAAGAGTGGGGGGAGGAGAAGAGAGAGAGAGAGGGTATGAGTGAGATAGAGCGAGAGAGTGTGTGGTTAAAACAACAACAAAAAGAGATAATAATTGAAGGGAAAGGAAGTTATTTTAAATTTGCTTGGACAGATAGGGAGAGATATCAAAAGTCTATTGTGGGGATCCAGGCTGGAGGTGAGTGAGATAGATGCGGGCATGAGTGGGGTACCTGGGGTAGAGGAAACCGTTGTGCCGGGAATCGACCAGGAAACCTTTTACCATATTACAGTATGTGGAGGGAAATATCGATACTATCCCTTATTCTTCTCTACCTGTTAATCTCAATTTCAAATCTCTGATTTACTGCGAATTTATTTTGAATTATTTATAAATATTTTTCAAAAAAGAAAAAAAAAATACAATTTTATTACTTGCGCGATTAAATTAGATATTATGTGAACAATAAAAGTTTCGGGGAACGGTTTGGGGAATGTTTACGATGTCCTGGATGAAGTTTAAGAGCGTTTTAATGAAAAATGAAAATATTTTGGTACAAACTTAATGGAATTAAAATTTTGTCCGATAAACTATAATAATATGGAGGTTTCGGATGAAAGTTTAAGAATTTTTATCTATTTGAAAAGACTGACTTTAGCTAAAATTTTAGTTTAAAATCATAAACGTTAGTTTTCATTGGAAAATATGATTTTTTTTATACCGTGTAACGAAATTTTTTTGAAAAAAAAAAAAATGGTTTTGATGCTCCAAATTTCCCAATTAAATGACTCACAATATACAGCGTGTCTGAAATGTTAGTATTCAACTTTCGCTTGCTATTAAAAAAACTACGGTGTCAAAGGTAAAAATGTGAAACTTAGAACGTTTTTTTTATAAAGAAAATAATTCTTTTGTTAATTCAAAAAATATTTTAAAAACCATAAACATTCAAAAAGTTATTACTACGAGTATTTCAAAAAAGTTATTTTTGACACTCATTTCAGGGGGAACCGGTACTATCCTTTTATAACACCGTAATAATTAAAATTAAAAAATGTAACAACAATTACAAATAAGTTTCACTTCAAATACAATGCTTTTTTTTCCAATATTTTCAAATTACCGTACTAAACTTTTATTTTATAAAGAAAAATACGAGTTTAGTATGTATATTTTTTAAACAAACTTTTTATTTGACCAAACTGCTTTCTCGAAAATCGTTAAAATAAGTTGGCTTTTGTTTTTGGTTAAAACTAAACAGGAAATGACGTTAATAGAATTAATCTATAAATTAAACTAAATAGCTTTTATTTTTATTCTCAGTTTTATAATACATGGCGGCGTTGAATGTAAAAAAAAAGAGATGAAAGCGAATAAATCAAATCACTTCCGGGATAGGATTACATGTACTACTAAAGATGTAGAAATGATTTATAAAAACGTGGTGATGATATTTGAGGAGCAACCCGAGCGGAGTGTCGGATGAGGGGGAGTGTGACGTCACGTTGTTTACGTCGGGAGAGAGAGGATCTGCCCTAATGTTTACGCTGACTTAATAGATCCCCTTCGTAATCGATTAGTATTTAAGGAGAGGATCGATACTCGAGCCGATTAGTTATTGCCGAGATATTATTGTGTTGTGGCGTCGGCCCCGATAGTAACCACAACGACCAACGTTAATGCTACGGAATGTCAACAACGCCTTAGTTTTTTAACCAGGAAAAACAACGAGGCATTTTGAGTGGGGAAATTAATTACGGAAAAACCTCGATTTCACGCTTATCAAAACAAATTATTAAAATTAATTTTTTGAAGAAGGAAAAATAAAAAAGATAAACTAAGAAATTGTTTTTTGTGTTACCGGGTATATTTTTTTGATTTGGTTTTTGAATAATAACTAACGAGATTAAAATTCAAATGGAAAAATAATTATGCGCTTTCGTTAAATCGAGGTTAAGTTTGCGCGTATTTTTATATTTTTTTAAGGTTCAAGATTAATTAATTGTTTTACGACTGATTATAATTAGATTGTTAGTCGTGGATTTATTTTACGCTTTTTTATATTTCTTTTTGCGTTTCTTTTACGAACTTTGAGCAAAAACCGGAGGATCGTTTTTAGATTTTTCTGCGCACGTTTGACGCAGGAATAAAAAACATATTTTAGAATTTAAAGTGAAAAAAAAATTGTAGGTTTTTTTTTTTTTGGAATAATAATAAAAAAAAGAAATTGATGGATTTTCGAATAAACAAAAAAAAAACGTGTTTCATCACCTGTTTCCGGTTTCCTGTCTATTACCTCTTCCAATCACTCAAACAGTGTTTTCGTCTGCTACGAACAAACAAAATTTCGAACAACGAAAAGATGTAAAAGAAGAAAAAAAAGACTTATCCGTTTTTCGTGATCATATTTTGTATTAAAATCGGGTGGGGAGAGAAAAAAACCTCCATCGGAATTTTATTCTTTTTTTTTAAAAAAAAGCGTTAATATTATTTTTCTCTAGCTATTATTACGAAATAGAGTGATCAGAACGATGAGATACGGCGATGAAAAAGGGAGGATAGGAGATGGTTAAATGATTTTTTGAAAGGAAATAGAACTAATAAAATACGCATAATATTTACCCGTGTTGTAAATCAGCTTAAGATAAAAAGTCCGTCCGATCCATATCTCGCATTTTCCACTCTCCGCTTCGGTTCATCGCCATCGATGAGGATAAAAAAAGAGTAATAATAAAAAAAAACCAGGTGAAAGTTCCTCAAAAAATATATATATATATATATTTTTTTTTTTAATTTTTTTTTTTTTTTGAAAAATATATATTGGGCAATTTGTGCTGGTTTCCAAGCTGCTCCTCCCCCACTACCTCTACTCATCCGAGCGTAGAAAAAGTAGGCCTAGGCGGTCTAACCAATGTCCTCCGGCGAAAACATCTTTTCCACTTCCAAAACTCTTTTTTTTTCTTCTACTTTTCATAAAAAGATGAGAAGAAAAGAGACGAAAAAAAACTTATTTTCTTCTTTTTCCAAACTTAAACTGGCTTCTTTATAAACATTATTTTTTTTTTTGTATCAAAGAATCGGAAAATGTAAAAAGTTTTCCCATCGTTTGATGACGTACGATGATGACGAATGGTATAGATGTGGCTAGTGCCGATATATTATCTCGATATAACGAAACCACGTGCGTTTTTTTTAAATAATCCTCTTCCGATTTTCACATTCAAAAATTATTATAAGCCAAGAAACAAGACTTAGGTATCGTACATTTTTTTTTGTCCATATGGGTATACACACGCGCATGCTCGGTCTTTCCTAAAAGTTTCCATGTCAACGTGCAAACACCTCCGGATATCGACCAAATGAGCAGAAGGAGGAGGAACCACCTTCGTCGAAATATCGTTGCAACTCACGTTTCGCGTTTATTAATAATAATAATATATAAAAAAAAAATTTTTTTTACCCGTTCGATTAAACTTAATTATCGAGGTTTGGAGGACGCGCAAAAGCCGTTTTTATTATTTTTTTTTCCTTAGCCACGGTTTCTCTCGCTCTTTCTCTCTTTTTTCCGACACTCTTGCTCCCGACTTTTGCTTGTTTGCAGGGGTTTGTGTTACCGATTCCATGGTTACCAAAAAGTACACGCGCGGATATTCTACGATGATAGAGGGAGGGATTTTCGAAGGGGCTGCTGGGCACTGGATCCGAGAACAGAGCTGTTGGTCCGAGCTGAGCCACGACGCCGCCGCAGCTGTTTACTCTTTGGTCGTCAAGCCGGAAAGTTTACTTGATAGACGTTATCAATCTGCGATGACATCATCCTAGAAAGTCGACTCACCTGAGCGGTTACCTGAAGCGGAGAGAAAAGCGGCTAGGTGAACGCCGCTCTCCATCGGTTTCGCGCATGCGTTCTCGACCTTTTACCTGGCTGAATAAAGTTTCCGTCGAGAGCGAAGGAAGTGCGAGCTTATTATAAATAATTATAGGCTTTAGTCTCATTTTTTTGGAATATTTAAGATATTTTTAAAAAGTGATTTACATTATTTTTTTTTTAGAAAAAAAAATATTTATGAAGGGTAATGAGAGGGATGTTTATCGGCGGGAGAATTAAGTCGTTTAAATTGTTTATTAGGGTATTTAAAAATAAGTTAACGATTAAAAGATAAAATTGATTTTAATGGTATTATTGACGGTGATTAGGCGCAATTTGCGAGAGTTTGACTTAAGCGAATTGTTTAACTCTCCATTTGCGCGTGTTTTAAGTACGCAAATTGAGTTTTTTTTTATTATTATTATACGAACTAATTTTTTTAAAACTCTATTTGCGCGAGTTTTATTTTGCCGAACTGTTTTTTTTTTGTAATACCATTATACCGGTACCCATTTTATTGGCTTTTAATATAGCGAAGAGCATTGCTTATCCGAACTAATTGATGTCGGGGATGGACCGGATACACAAATATCTGCATAATCCAATTTCATTAAAACCACTTATTTTTTGCATAAATTTCTCGTATTTAAATTTCAATGAAAAGGGAAAACACAGTAATATTTACATTCATGCATACAACAAAAGCAGACGTCCGAATAATCGAAGGTTCGGATAAGCAATGCTCTACTGTAGGCTATTATTAAACCCTTCACCCTTCTCTGATTTCTATTCTTATATCGTGTTCAATTTAAACGCGATTGAAAATAATTTCGCAATTTGAACGAAAAAGACACTCTGTAAATTGTCAATTACGAATCGTTCGGTTGTGTATGTGTGTGTTTTTCCCCTTGACGCACCTGAGAACCCGGAGAGCTTTCGTCGAGCGCTTTTTTTTTTTCTTCTTTTATTTTATTTTATTCGTGTTTCAAAGCCGAGGTTATTAGTTTTTCTAAACATAAAAAAAAGTAAAAGTGAATTGGGGGTCTGCGCACATACACAGCAGTAGTAGTAGCAGCAGCATCGGCGCAGGAAGAGAGCAGGTGCTTTGTACCTGAGCGAAACAATCGGTCTGGCTTTTGATTGGCGAAGGCGGGGTATCATGCTCCGGCGTACAGTAGCCAAAAAGTAACGTCCATGGTCGTGCCGGGTGTCACGCATCGCTCACTTTCCCTACCATTGTTTTGCATGAGAGCTTTTTCCTACCTTTTTCTCTCTCCACTATCAAAGCTAAAAAGCTACAACAACAACAACAAACGCAATTATTATTAGATGTGCATGCATACATCTACATACTTCTCAATGTACACGTTCATTTAAAAGAGTTATAAGTTCACTAGCGATTCCTAACTCTTAATAAAAGAGTCTGTAAAAAATATTTTTTGACTTATTTAAACCCAAAATAATAATAATAATAAAGAGCGGCGTAAAAAAAAATTTTGGATTTTTTTTTTTTTATTTGTTTTGGTATTTTTCAATGTTGGAAGCTAAAGCAGTGAAGTGAGATGAAATTGACATCGTATATTGTCAGTAAATATAATACGGGTCACGAGTGGGGGGGACCTGGTAATAATATGAAAACAGGGTTGGGAGGCTCCACCCTCTATAATAACAGCCATCTTTAATTTTTACTCCATTTTTGTAGGTGTATTTTTTATTTTTCCCTACGCGTTCCTATGCTTCTACCTAATACACCCCACTATCTTAATGCCTAACTAACCTCAGCTAACCTCACCCAAATACCGCCTGCCACCAACGCCCTCTGCCGACGAGAATGCGACGATTTGGAATAAGTTGAAAAATACAAAAGAAAAAGATGCGCATTTGTATTGCGTGACTTCATTTACTCATATGCAGGGATAATTTCCTCTTTACCCACCTTATTATACTTTTAGCCCCCACACTCTTTCATCCCTACTCTTTCGCTATCTTTTTTTTTTTTTTTTCGGACGTTTTCTTTACAAATTTACCCGCAAATCGTTCTTATTCAAATTATGTTTCGCAAAATGCATTTTTAACATTTTTTTTTTTTTAAAAAAAAAGGTATTATTGTCATTAGAAATTTTTGCTTAATTTATTGAAATGGCTTTACTTAACTCGTTAATTTGGTTTTTTCTTTTACATTTAAATATATAATTTAAATTCCTTCTTCTTTTTTTGGAGGGGAGAAGGAGTTAAGTATTTTTATTTTATTTTTCTAAAAATGTTGTGAGAACAAAATATTCTTGTTTATTTTTGCATCTTATTGTTATGTTCACGAAATATTTTGAAGGAAAGTCCAACACGCAGTTGACGTATTCAATTACTTTTATACATTCTCACAGTAGCCTATTTTTTAAAAAATTTTGTTTGAGTGCAATTTACACGCAATAATCCTATATGCAAAGTAAAATCGAAAACCTAGGTTTTATAGATTTCTCTTAATCGAATTTCGATTAAGTTCCGATTTCGTGGTATCTATGGGTGAACTTGTTTCGGCGCTTATGGTTTTCTAACGCTTTTTTCCAAGACTGTTTTAACATTAAAAAAAAGTTCGAAATAATTACACAATTATTAAAAAGTTCAGAATGTATAATATTGTGTGCTCAATTTAAGGTAAATAAATTACTGCATTGCGATTCGTTTTAGGCAGAAAAGTAACCAAAAAAAAAATAAATATGAATTTACGTTTGTTCGAATTCGCCTATAAAAAACTCGCGTAAATCGAGGTTTTATCGAAAACTTTGGGAACGAGTGAGAATAATATAACTGTCGGAGTTGAAGTTCGCCACTCTGTTCTGTCTAATACATCATGTCGTTGTTGCATTAAGTTGATTCGCAGCTGAATTTCACAAGTTGCATTCGCTATTCACACTTTTCCAGCTGCAACATTTTTGATAGGCTTAATCGATAGTCTTATTCACAACAAATAAAAAACAAAAAAAAATTTTTAGATATTTATTTTCCATGTACAAAATTTTAGAAGTTATTGTTTTCGGTTTTGTTGAAATTCTACATTTACGCCGTATTTCTAACGAAGAAACTGAAACATTAATGTTTTTTAAAGATAATTTTGCGCAGAGTGTTGAGTGACGTCATTGGTCACGATTGAAAGTCTTGAGTGATGTTGAAGGGCGGAAGTCTGAAAGAAGGAAAGCGGAGGGCACGCGCCAGTGTGGAAGAAGTGGGAGGAGCCAAGGCTGAGCGACACGCGCGTGCGGGAAGGCGGGCGGGCGTTGCTACTATGTTGCAGTCTCGGATCAAAATTTGCAGTGAAAAGACCTGCATAATGGATCGATGAGAATGAATAGACGAGGGCAATAAACGCCCATTCCATGTCTTTGAGCTCCCCCACCCTCGGTCATCCCCCAATTTCCTCTTCTCTCATTGCTTTCAACCTGGTCAATAGACTTTTTTTAAATACGGTATAAACCCTACACTACAGTATAATATTTTTGCATCACCTAGGTAGGCTAGGCTGGGTTAGGTTAACTCCGGGATTGTTGTGTACCGAAAATGCGTTTAATAAAAAACAAATAAAAATTCATTTTTCCACCGTAACAACGCGAAATAAATAAGCCGCCCTTTAAAAAAATATTTCTTAACCGCATTAAGTTTGTTTTCGAAGCAGTAAAAACACATTTTTTTTAAAAAAAAAAAAAAAAGCTTTTTATTATTTTTCTGTTTTTTTTTTTACTTTCATTGTTATGTGCAGCACATTTTTTTAAAGGATAAAATTTTGTAGTTCACCTTAGTTTTGTAAACAACACTTTTTTTTGCATATATGAATGTACCGGTACTGTATTTAACAGTTGAGAATTTTTTTACTTAATTTGTAAAAGATATATTTTATTGACATAAAATACTGTAGAACTTGGTTACAACGGCATGGCAAAACTTTTATATCCGAGTTTAGTTACGTTCAAGTAGTCTAAAATCCGCGCAACATTTGAGACGAGAGCCATTGATGGATTTTTATTCGCCGTTAGATATTTTTCAGGCTTTTATGTGCTTTTTATGGCTTTTTTATCAATGTTTAATAGAGGAAAGCAAAAATAACTCATTACATTTACCGTAGTTCATTATTTAAAAAAAAATTTGTAAAAAAAAAAGATTTTGTTATCTGATTTTTTGACGCTATAGCCAAGTTTGACGGTTTTTTTCTTACAATAACAGAATTTTTTAATACCGTAAATGGAATGCATACGATGAGGTTGCACCCGAAGCGATTATCCGAGGACGTTATAATCAAGTTTCACTGTACTAAATTATTTTTGGAATTTTTTTATACATGTTTATAAATTTTGCTTGAGATAGTTTTAAGTTAATCTTACTTAAATCTCGTTCTTTCAAAAGATTTGAGAGAAAATAGAACGAGTTGTATATAATAATCATAAACAGAGAAAAGCTGGCTTCCGGTTTAGCTTTATCAGCCACGTGGACAGCGGAAAAATTCTGATTGGCTCTCGCTAATATTAAAAGTGATAACTATTTCCATAAATAACATGGAATAAGAGTGCCTTTATTTGTAAGTCACGTTGTCAATAATAGTACATGTAGTAGAAAAAAATCTTTTAACTCTTTTAAGAAAATGATGTATTTAGGATGATGCAATACTGTATTTAGTTAATTCTTTTAACTTAACATTAAAGTCAAAACCGTTAAAGTTGTTTTTCTTTATAACAAGAACGTGCGATTAGTGCGCAAGTATTGGTTTAACAGCGATAAAGTGAATAAACTTGCAAAACAACTTCAACGAAAGTTAAGTAAGTAAAAAAAAAAGCACTAAAATCAATTACATTAAAAATTTAAATTTTTATGATAAAACTGGAATATAAATAAAGATTTTTTTTTTTGATCTTTTAATTTTTATTCGCAGAATTTCTTTTAAAAATTTCGAAATTTTATTAAAAACATGAAGAAAAAAAAATAATAATAATAATTTTGAAAATTGAGTCACGACCCAAAGATTGAGGACTGAGGCTATAAAATCAAACAAACACACAAACGTGACTCAGCCTATCGCGTTTCCCGTTTAATGTCAATTCAACTAAGTAAATATTAAAAATCCCTTCTCAATTTTTGATATTCTATTCACTGCCCCACTGTCAAACAATACATGTACATGGAAAACTCTCAATAAACTCGATTACCAAATCCGAATCTAGCGCTAAATGCAAAAAAAAAAGCGTTAACTAAAGTTCGCTTGCCGAAATAAAGGGCTCGTAGCACTTAGGACAATTCCAATTTTTTTATTTTTTGCCTAGTTATAGAGTGTAATTTATAGATTAAAAAGTCTTTTATCGACTGGTGAAAATGTTATGAAGCTGTGGATACATATTGGGCTACTTTTTTAATAAGTTTGATGGAGGTACGATAAGGATAATTAAAATTAAAGATACAAACTCGAATTTATTTTGCAATTGCATTTTGGGGCATATTAGTAAACCGTCTGCACAATAATTTTTTAGTTATTGTTTTTATTACCTTTTTAAAAGCAGCATTCTTAATCTCGATTGCTGCAAAGCGAGATTTAAATGTTCACTCTGCTTTATTTTTACCTGCAAATTTAACTCATTCGCTTGTTTACTTTTGGAAAATCAGTGGAGAGAACAAACTTAGATTAAGTTGAAAAATGATATGTTAAGTACGGTATATTTTTTTTTTTAAGTTTGTCAAAATTAGAAAAAAATAAATTTGGTATTTGTTACAAGCCCTTCAAATCTAGCGTAACGTCGTAACTTTATAAAATATTAGTATTTTTGTTAAGAAAAACTGCCATAATATTGTAAATAGCCACATTTTATTAGGGTTCTTTTAGTATATTAAAAGACAAGTTTAAAATTTTTGAAGACTTAAGAAAGCGTTAACTTATTAACTTTTTTAGCGAGTAATAACTCGCTCGAGTATTTTTATTAATTTGTAGTAGGTGTGTTTTGGGAGACTATAATAATTATTAATTCTACTTGTATTATTTTAGTAATGGTTTTTTTTTAAAAAAAAAAAAAGTTTGAAAAATATTGTACGATTTTAAATGAATTAAAAAATACTGTAACTATACGTGGCTACTGTATTAACGATTATGAGTAACTATAAAAATCGAGTTGGGTAACCGTTTTATTGTTATTTTTATGATAGCTTTTTTTTAAACTTTTTTTTTTTTAAAAATAATTTACCTGTACATGAACGAGTACATTATATCGATTTTTACTTTTATTGTTATTTAAAGTAAACTGAAAAGGGAAAGCGAACTTCTTATTTTTTTTTATTTTTTTTAAAAAAAATGAGCTATTAAAATCGGTTCGAGATTCTTAATTTAGTCTGAAATTAAAAAAGCGAAGGTGTTTTTACAATTGGCGAGTGTGTGAACAGGTGAAGAAGGTAATCTTTAAATGTACAAATCGCCTATTTTTTTAAGTAAAAAAAATAAGGTTTGAAGTATATATATTTTTTTCTTGTTATTTTCTTTATTCGTCGGTTAAGTCGAAGCGATTTTCAATTGAATTTTTTGTTTTTCTTTTTTTCTTACGTCAAATATACAAAGTATTTTCTCATGCTTTCCGATTTCTATTCGCATTCTTCAAAATATTTCTCTTCTTCGGATCGTTTGTAATTGTTGACTGTGCACACAGTGACATCCTCACTGTCTTTACTTTCCATTCAAATTAAAAAAATAGACAGAAAGAGTGAGAGTGAGAAAGTGAAAGAAGATGGGGAGGAGAAAAAAAAACACGAAGAAAGAACAAAACTCATCTTTCATTATTTTTATATAGATAAAAGAGATCTAAAAAAATAAGAATGACTAAGAAAGCAGAGTTTGTAATGACTTTGAAAACGAGAAGTCGAAAATGAGAGGCTATTTTTTTTTTTTTTTTTTTTTTTGCTTTTTTTACCCATTCCACCCACACTCACGCTCTCCTTCCCCGCCTTCCTTAACCACACCGTGTACTACGAAATCAAAGAAAAATTACTTTTTTTTTTTTTTCTATTAAAAAAAAAATTGCATAAAAAGTATTTTATTTTGTTTTTTATTTCTACATCTTTCTTCAGTTTGGCGACTTTTGCTGGAACTGATGACTTGTTTCCGATGGGAGGAAACGCGGTTTTACAACACAAAAAAAAATGATTATTATAGACCATTCAGGTTTATGGACTAAATGGAATATTCTTTTTTCTCCCACGTCGACATTTCCTATGCTCAAGCTTCGTTTCTTCATAATCGATGTGTTTGAAATTGGAAGTAAAGCCTCGTTTTCACGTTTTCGTCAGTCAGTTTTTAAATATTTATTTATATTTTTTTTCAAAAAAGGATTTTGCACTTTGTTGGATGAATTTAATTGAATACTTTTAAAAATTGCTTGGTTTTTTTTTCTTTTTCTGTAATTGTTGTTGAATTATTTTTTCTTTTGTAGTATTTTATTATTATTTGATAAGTAAATCAACTTATTTTAAAAAAAAAGATGTCACGGTAAATTTATTAAAAATGCTCGAAATTAATAGAAAATTTCGCACATTTTAAATTAAATGGCATTTTTTTAAATTATTATTATTACTTTATTATGAGAATTTATTTTCTCATTTTGAACTACTTGAACTTGAAGAAAATGGTCGTGTTTTCAAAGTGAAGTGTTTTGAAATAGAAGTTCATTAAATTGTGCGTGATACGGATTTTATAAATATAATTTTTTTTTCTTTTCTCGTATCTTCTCATTAAAATTTTGATGCGTATTAATTATGTATTTCTGCGCAATTTGCAGTCGTATGCAGATATTAGTTACGGTCTATTTTTTTTTTCTTTACGCGCAAAAATTTATTTAAACTTTTTTAAATTTTCTGTTTGCCGTCGCTTGAAGTTTTTATAATTAGCCTACTTCCGATTATTTGTATAAAGTTTAGTAAAATTTCTTTGGCAAAAAAAATTAATTTTAAGCTGGTCGAATAATTCTAAACCGTGTCGATTTTGTTTGAAATATTATCGAGATATTATTATTGAGAATTGAACAACGGGAAATCGAGGTTTTTCTGCTTTCTCGTAGTCTATGAATGTTTACGACACTGGATTTTGGTGCAGAGTGCAAGTATTTAAGGTTCATAAGGCGAATAAACCATCCATGTCGGATGAAAAAGAAAAAGTAAAATATAAATAAATTTTACTTATACTGTATTGAGATTTTTTTAACCTGTTTTTTTCGAAATTTCGAGGTACTTTTAATTAGCAGATGTTTCGGACTCGCATACGCACTAATTTATCGCTTTTCTAAACATAACCAATTCTTTACGCAAATTTATATCTAATAAAAATGTTTGAAAAAAAAATTTTTTTTTTTGCTGAATTGTTTTAACCGCCAATTACGAAAGGGAAGTGCTTGAAAATCTTTTATTTTTCTTTTAAAAAGAATAATATTCAACACTTTTTAATTGTTTTCGTATTTTTTTTTTTTTATAAAGTAAATTTACTGTTGGTTACGAACAAAATTAAACTAGAATTCATTATTTTTTTTGTCGCTACACTAGATATTCAAACTTAGAATTAGAGAGATTAAAACGTGTTTTAAAAATTTTGGTGGCAGCAAAATAGGTTTTAATGATACTCAAATTATAGTAGCTGCATTGTACCGTACCAATTATTCAAAGCAAATTGAAAAAAATGAGCTTATAAAACATATGAAATTAAAAAAACATTTGATTTTACTATTTGTTTTTTTTTACGTCGAGTTGTCATCTATTTTGGGGCTTGTAAACGAGTAAAAAAATTGACAATTTTGCTCAAATTTTTTTAAAAAGGGAGATTCAATTAGAATCTATAACGATTTATAACGATATTAATAATACAGTGATACTGTATTACTAAATGTACAGTACTTGCGAAAACCAGTTTTTTTTTTTTTTTTTTTTGGAGCGGGATCAAATTTTAAGACAAATTTTAAAATAGCGTCTCCGTGTTCAGATCCACAAAAATTTTGGTCGCCGCAGAATCGATTTAGTCAGATGGTATAAAAAGTGAGATTAGCGTGAAACTGAATTTAAATAAATTTTGATCTTGTGATGGCGATTGTGCAATTTATACCTGTTCATTTTCTCTCTTAAACTCATATGTTTTTGATAATATTTTATGCAGCTATGACATTTTTATTATTTTAAATATTTACTTACGCAAAATAATAGTTAAATATACTGTACAAGCGTATGGTAATGAGTGAATTAAATTTGAAATATTTGTTTAAAATTACAGTACTATCGCCGCGAGTTTAAAAAATTAAATTCATGGTCACACTACTAAAATTAATTTGCAAAATTAACGACACCTGGAAGATAGGGAAGGCTTTAAAAGCAAAAATACTTAAAACATAATATTATAGGCAGTGCATGAACGATAATTAAACAAATAAAAATAAATTATTCGAAATTTTTAATTGTAAGATATTTTTTAACGAAAGATATTTTTTAACAAAATTTTTTATTTCTTTAGCTGTGTGCTTAATATGGACCATTTTTACTTCACAAAAACTAAATTTTTTGCTGTTAAATTTACAATTTTGTTGAATTAAGACATTTATTACGCTTTACGGCAATTAATTAACATTAATTTTAAATTCGTTTACTTTCAACTGGAATTACGTAATCTTAAATCTTCTTACTTTAGTTTGCGGTTAAACTTTTTTTGCTCGTTCTTATGCTTAACTTCATTTTTTATGACGTAAGAATTTAAATTTTTATATTAATTTTAAACATTTAAAAAATGAAGTTTATTATTTCTAATACTGTAATTAAGAATTTATATTAAAAATGCAAACATAATTTTTATCGTAAATTTCTTATTTTACATAAGCTATAAGCCATACGCCATAAGCATAAGACCAGGCATAAAAGCTTAACCGCAAACTTTTTAATATAATTTTAAAAATACTGGTAATAATAATTATATTCTATAAGACTAAAAGAAAAATTAAAATGAGCAAAAAAATTGTTATTATTTTTATTACTTTTTTTGGAGGGGATAAAAATCGAATGTAGTTTGGGTAATCGCAAAAAAAATAGGTTTATCGTTTTAATAATATTAATAAGTTTCCAATTTATTGAGTAATGGAATTAGTTAATAATTAAATGGTTTACGAATTGAAAAGTTGAACTACATTTTGCATTCTACATTTTTTTATTGTTTGAAATTGCCTTATAAAAATTTAAGTTTTTTTTACTAGCACTTAACGAAACACAGTAGATGGTTAAATAACTTTTTGTAAATTGACAATAAGTAAGTTATCAAAAATTTTAAATTCCAAATCCAAAAATGTGTGCAATTTGTTCTACAATTGAGTAGCATTCTTTGTACAATTCAAACAATACGAATAATATTGCGTACACAAAAGGCGAGTACACATTAGTTCAGTTCATGAACACGTTCCATTGAAATTAATAAGCGTTTGGAATTGCATGACCTTGCGAATCTCTTCTCTTTTTTTTTATTATTATAATACATTGTTCGCTTTTCAACTTGTCGCTTTATCAATCATAATTTTTGCAGGGGCTCGTATACATGTAAGAATAAAATAAAAATGTTTGGTAGTGGAAATGAAAACCTGATTTTAATTGCAGGATGCTCGTCATATCAATTAAACGTCGTCGTGCTTGGACTCATTTGTGTTGCGTACTCTTGGAGATTACTCATCGCGCGCGAGATAGTACAATTGGCGTTCCGGAACCTACTACTCGTTTTTGTTCTTCCCTTCGTCGTTCCCGAAGATGTTTAGCTTCTTGGTTATTTTAGGGAAATGAAAGTTTTGAAAAATATGTTAATTTTCAAAAAAAAAAAAAAAAAAAGAATTTAAGTTCTTTTTTTTATTTTTTCTTTGTTTTTGTTGTTTTTCCTATGTTCCATTCGTTAGTATTTACGTTTGTTTACCACGCGTAACGTATAAGCACTCTTCAATTACAACATCAGAAATAATGGGGCGGTCCTAGCTATAAATACAGCGTGTACAAACATTAATTGACGTCACACTCCAACAAATATTAAGTCAATAACATTATTTTATTGCATTATACGATTTATATGAATCTACGAGCTAATTGTTAGGTTTGAAAAAGATACAGATTTTTTTTGCTTTAGATTTGCGCAAAACTGGAAAAAATTATAGGTTTTATATTTAAGCGAATCGCTATTTAAGACTTAAATCATCTTGCTTAAATTAAGTACTGTATACTGTACCAACATTGCCATTTTAAATTATTTTGTCGATGACGTCATTGGTTATACTTTTTTTCTTTTTTTAATAGTAATACTTAGTTACAGTACCTGATCAATTTTTAGTATAGTATGGCTACGCCTTGTTTTACGATAAGTTTTGGTTAGTATTACATGTATTAGCATTATGTTCAATGCACTCTTTAACAGTCAAAAAGTAATGATGACTATTATTAATCAAGGCCCTGGAATTGTAAATATTGGCAGCAAAATTTAATTTTCGAAATTGATATTACTGTATTAAAATTTTTAGCGAACTTAACATTTGCGATAGGGTTACATTTCACGTACCGGGTATTAAAAAAAAAAATTGGCGCAGGAAAACAATATTAAGTACTGCAGCTACTGCAGTGCATTTGCAGTAAATTCAAAAAAAAAAAAAGTAATAAAACAATTATTGACGTATTATATTGGGTTTTAGCCATATAGATGGAGCAAATTTGATTCAAAGAATTTGCATGTACATGTACTTCGAAATCAATTTTTTGACTACCGGTACTCGAAACTGAAACGGACGGTTGAGTGGAATTTAGATTTCATTTTTAAGTGAAAACGTAGTTTAATTTATTTAACGTAACTGTTTAGTTTCTGTTCTCAAGTTTTGCGAAGTTTCTTTTTGTTAAAGCATAATTCGCGCCGAAAAGAACTATCAGAGAAAACCTTGCTGAACAGAATTCAGCTTCATTTTAATGGCTTCAATTTTCAGATAAATACACATTGCGCATCCATCTGTCGCGAATATTGTCTAGCTGCACACTTATTGCTACATTTGAAAGTTTCAGCAGTCAGCCAAAGCTTCAGCAAGCAAACTTGAACTGTAAAGTCGTTCGGAGAATCAGACATGAGAAAACTTTACGCGCATATATTTTTAATTTAAATTCGCATTCAAGGAAATACAAGTACACGTAAACCATTAAAAAAATTAAATTAGCTTTCATGAATCTTTATAAAAATAATAAAGGGTTGAATGTAGTGTTCCTGTATAAAAAGCAAAACTTGTACGCCTAATCGTTGCGCGTTAAATAGAAACCGTGTAAAATCGTTAATTCGACGTCAACTATTTTTTTGTTCGTACGGACAAGATGGTACGGAAATAAATGCCGCGCGTTTTAAAAACTCTCACTTGATTAATCAATCGAAATGTTGTTTGTTTTTGAAATAATTAACTTTGTCAGGGACATGGTTAAATTAATTGCTAATAATAGTAATAAAACTTTAGATGAATAAAATATGAGAATCGGGAGTGTTGCTCGATTATTAGCCCTTATCAAGTTGTTTCCGATTGGCGCGCGAAATGCAGGTCAGTTGGCGGCGCAGTGAGCGATGCGCAGTGCCAGGCGGTCGATCCAACAGAGGGTTGCGTTGGTTGAATAGGCTAAGTGGATCGGCTCAACCGCAAGCTGTGTGTTGCAATTGGTAAGGTGGGCTGGGGTCTCGTGTCTAGTCCATTTCCCTTTCTCAAGGGTCATTCGCGAAGTCAACCGCGCGTCGCTACCGATTCACCTCGCACATCTTAGCTTTCGCAATGCGGCTAAAATTTCCAATCGAATTCGCTCGATATTTATCTATTATTGAAACGCATATTCTTTACATCAAGTAAATGCTCTTCGAAAGATTAATGCATTTATCGAACGTTTAACGAAATTAATTTCATCTCACATAAAATTATTGCATTATTAAAGCAAAAAAAAAGGAAACGAATGTATAGTACTCGTAGTTATTAAATGTTGAAATTATCCAAGCTTATCATTTTTATTTACATTAATGTTAAAATATGCTGCGAAAACAAAAACTTGCATGTTAACTATTCCTTGAATGGCTAGCTATTTAAATGAGTATTATCTTTATTCGGAGACTGCTCATAATTTTTCTATTAAAAAAAAGGTAAACAATGAAAATTAATTAATGTACCTACATAATGTGTTATCATAGATTAGCATCGTAAGATTCGGACGATTACTCGCTTTGAACTTTGGAATTCAATTTAGAATAATAAAACTATAAAAATAAATTAAAACAGCTGCAATTAACTTCAGTACTTTCGCTAGTTAATTACATTTTTGTAATAAAGTTGTTTGTTTTTTTGGGGGGAAAAGGGCTCAGCTGCAAGTCAGATGTACACTTGATATTAACAAGTCAGTGCTGTTTGAATTGACCTTATCTCTTTTCTGGTGTCTGAGAAAATACGTAATTTTCCAATTTTAAGTCAAGATTGAAATTTTCTCATTCTGTGAATGTAACTTGTTCAAAGATATTCTGGGTAAGATAATTAAATCTTACAATAGTTTATCGAGTATTTTGTCAGTTAACACTATAACAGAGATGGTGGACTTGGGCTTTTTCCAGTGTATACTGATGCCAAGAAATTAATCAATCAAACTATTATTATTGTATGAAGTTTTGGAGACAAAATAAATTGCAATCATACATACAGTAAATGTTGCAAAACGCGACACAAAATAAATGATCAAAGGTGCAAATAACGCGTGTTAAGTTCATTTTAACAAGTAGGACTTGTTAACCTAAACCATTTGGCTCCACCAAACGAATATGACAGTTTTCGGTTAAGTCTTAGGGCCACCTTGAAGACTTGTTTACTTATTGTTTACTAAAACAAGAAATAAACATTTATTTGCTCAGCAGTTTACTTCTTGTTTACTAAAATAATGAGCTATTTAACACTAACTCCCAGCTTTGCGGTAATTTATAATATTGCATTGTTTATCAAGCTTATAGCTTACGGTAAGTCAGTTCGCTGTTCCAAAATCCTATTTGAAATTTAAAATGATTTTAAAATTAAGTTTTCTCTCTAGAATAAATCGCTTCACTTATAATTTTATCAATGTTACAATAGAATTTTTGGTAGCGTATTTTGGTTTAATGAATGAAATGGGGGAAGTTGATGTGTTTGAAGTTAATCGTGTTTGAAACAATTTTTTTTTATCTTATAATTAATTTATTTTTGAAAATGTTAATTTTTCTCGTGCTTTTGCATCTCTTAGATAATGCTAGGAGTAAGTTAAAATTTTAATCAGGTTTTGCCATTTGCTCGCTACATCTTCCTGCTCCGGTTTTTAGCGAAACCAGCTGTTCCTTCACTTCCTATCGTACTACTTCGTATGTGTGGGGTTTTTTTTATTACTTGTTTTAAGCAATGGTTAGTACAGGTAGGGAGCATGTTTTCCTTACGAGTCCAGGTGATGACCACTCAGCCCACCTGCCGAGACTTTTCTTATTTTAGAAAACGAACAAAGTGCTAAGCGCAGATTTTACGTTTACATTATGTTCCGTCTGTGTCATTTTCAATTAAAACTTTTTATTTACACTTGTCACGTAGTACAATTTAAACAACAACAAAAAAATAATAATAGCTTTTTTTTTTTTTTTCATTTATTTATCGATTTTTTTTGATCGCAAATTTAAAAAAGAATAAATTGTGTCACGCGAAGTCATAAAACTTAAGATACCATTTTTTATTTATGTAGCATAATGTGACAATATTTGACATAAAAAACAATCAAATAGGTTATAATCACCGTGATAAAAATTAATCGCGCTAGTGCGCTTTAAATATAATGCAGTAACTTAACATTTTAAATAAGCAGTTAAAATATCAATCAAGCGTTATTACGTAAATAAAGTTTTGTACGGCTTCTTTTTTATTGTAACAAAAATATGTTTAGCACTAAGAAATTTTGAAAAATAAATCGCGCAAAAGTCAAATTTTTCGAAATTGTTTTTTAACGTGGCCATAAATATACGACGTTTATAAAAAGCGAATAAACAAGTCAAATTTTAATGAAATTGAATTAATTTTTTAAAATTTACATACAACAACACCTCCGATTTAATGAAAAAAACAATTTTTAGAACATGACCTCTACAACTGAGTCGGCACGTGTAAACGTGCTCAGGCGCTCACTTTGACGGCTAAAGCTTTTTTGCGGACTTCCAGCCTACACCTCCCGACTGCATCTCGGCACGTGCCGGCATCTATCATAGGATTAATGCAAATTTCTTAAAATTGCCTTGAGCGCATTATTACGTGCCGTAGTTGTAAAGGTCACAATCTAAAAATTATTTTGTATTATTAAATGGGAAGTGTTGTTAAATGTAAATATTAAAAAATTAATTCAATTTCATTAAAATTTGACTTGTTTATTCGCTTTTTAAAAACGTATATTTACAGACACACTGTATAATAAAACGTTGTGTTTTAATTGTTTATTTATAAAATTTCTTGTCAAAATTTATATACAGTATATTTTATTACCGGTACCATAAAATGACGCATATTAAAATTTATTATGCTGTACGGACATATTAAATTGAAAAATTAAAAAAATAAGTTGTTGAATTGCAAATTTCAAGTTTTAGAATATACAGTAGTATCGGTATTCAAAACGACCAAAAAACAGCGATACAGTACTGTTTTACAGAACATGTACCTGCTTTCCACATACTTTGTGTCAAGTTGTATACGGTATGAACTTTCACTTATGGTTTCCCGAAGGTTAGATGAAAAAATGTTGAAAGGTGCGATCATCCTTTATGAAGCTGATTATGACGTAGGCGCGGTAAAGTTAATTGGCAAGTGTTTATTTAGTTGCTAAACAAATTTGTATTTCTTCCACCGAAAGTGTTTTTAGAAGAAGAAAACACGATCGAGAAGAGCGGTTAAAATCTTCTTTTTTTTTTCATCTGTCTCTAAAGAAAAGTGAGCTTTGTAGGGGGAGTGTTATTTTTTTTAAAAAACTCTCTCCCTCCTCCTCCTCTCACCCACCTCCCGAGATATTGAAAACGGGGTCGTTATTTCCAAGCCTGAGAATAGAAAACGAAAAATAACGCATTTCCCACGACTACCTCCTAACTACCGGTGTTACGAATGAAAATTGCATCCAAAAAAAAAAATTGACGTTGGTCTCTTTTTTTTTTCGTTCTTTTTTTACTTTTTTTTCCGTGACTCGAGCGACACAGCGGAGGGTGTGAGATGGGAGGGTCTGTCGAAAGGTATGAGACAGTTGCGCAAGGTTTAATGCTCTTTATTTCGACTGCTCTTCCACCGGATATCCGGGAAAGCCTGAAGAGGTAGAGCTGAATTTTTTTAAAAAAATTATTTTGTTGAAAAATAGGGCTGCGAAAAGAAGGGAATCAATCGACCGGAAGTTCCACCTGGAGCATCACTCACTCCCCTCTTTACTTTTTACTAACATCCTTCCTCCCTCTCTCTCTCTTGAATTATATATTATTCACGTGTGAAACTCTTCCAACTTCTGTACTTTTAAACCATTTCTTCAGACGCTGCTGCCATCTAACGAAATATTTCCGTACAATTTTCACCTATAAAATAGTTCACCTTGATCTATTAATTATTACTATAGCTTATGTGCATTTGCCTAGGACAGAGCGTTGGCACAGTGTGCTTTGAATTTGTGGTGTATCATCTAACGAGGCAGGTGATTTTGACCGCTGCAGGGTCCACAACCTTTCAGGACCCCAAATGTATTCGTTTACTTTTTTTTATATAGTGTAATAAGGAATACAAAATGTCTACTAATTTTTATTATTAGTTCGTTTGAAGTTTATAAACAATTTTTGCACCGGCTGGACTTAAATTTAATTTCCAAAAACCGGACGGCATTAGTCTAGATGAGTTATTATAATAGGTGGATAATAATTATTATTGTAGAAGGAGGTGGAAATGAGTGTATTATTGTCTTAATCAAAAATCGTGTGTAGTTTTAAATAACTTTTATCTAAAATAATTTTTGAAGGATTACATTTTTTTAATGATATTTTTTTTAAAACGAAAGGGGTTGATTGTTTAAAAAAATAAATGTATTGCTATTTTTTTTTTTTTTTTAAATTATGAACTTTTTTTTAAAAAAAAGTATATAATTTAAAAAAAAAAACCTCGAATGAATTTATTTTAGACAAAAAATTTTAAGTTTCGAATATTGTAGCATTTTTCTGGCTATATATTTAACTTTTAAGTTGCACTGTTGCAAGGTATGATTATTTCAAAAGATGATTAGAAACTTGATTTATACTTAACATACAATTACCAAATTTAAAATTTCAAGTTTATGTTTTGAATTAGATTTCACATTCAATATTTGGAATTATTGTGATTATGCAGCGTTTCTCAGTTGTAATTGTATAATCTCTACTTGCGTTTATTCAGGATTCAGTTGCATTTTCTCGTTGTCACATATACCTAGTGTACATGTACGGAAACAGTAGAATATAGATCACAGATCTAATGAACGAAAATGCTGAAAAAGCTTGATTATATCCGACACACTTTTTTCCACAGCTGGAATCTGCACGAGAAAAGTAATTATACAAGCAATTAAATAAATTTGTACGCAAGCGCGACTAAATCTCATTTGTTGACACCTTACTTTTAACAACTGTTCGATGTGAGTGGAGATGGGATCCGGTTCGTTGGTCGGTTGGCCGTCACTTTCTGTTCCTTCATCAGCTGCACTTGCTGCCTCCTGCCGTAGTCTCTACAAGTGATTACTTTGAATAAATTATCAAGTTTCACGTTCTTACTTCTATTGGTTGGGCAGGTGGTGCTAAGTTTTGCGTCCCCCTAATTTCGATCTCTTGAATCGAAAACGTTTTCCAACATTTCGCCGGTTGACGCAAAATGAAGATAAAGCTGGACACTTTGGACCAGCTGGTCATGCTCTTAATTTTTTTCGCCCCACCGGGAGCAATAAAAAGCGTTAAAAATAGAAATATTTATTAAGTCAGAACAAGCTGACAGGTGAGTTGCACGCTTTCGTTAATACCGTATTACCGCACCTTTACCGGCATGCCGTTATAATCGAAAAAGCCTTGTTTTCACTAAATAAAAAGTCATTAA
>JAQGAY010000645.1:0-22659 GCA_034698085.1 Polydesmus angustus | reverse complement strand
CTACCCCTTATAACTCGAGAACCAGTGATTCAATTTTCATAAAAATTTGTTTTGGAATGTAAAATGACCTCCTCTACACGATGGTGATAGCCAGAAGTCTCCCACTAGCTTAGTTTTTAAGTTATACGTCTTAGAAGATTCAAAAAAATGCATTTTCAAAGTGAAATTCCAGCTAAAAATGAAAAAAAGTGAAAAATATTACTCAAATTAATGAGAGGGAGACTTATGAACCCCGGAATCGTGTTCCTTAGGTCATTTTACATCCAAAAAGTCACTTTTAATTTAATTCTGTATTGACTTAATTTTCTTGTGAATTTTTAATTTTCTATCAAACTAATGGGTTAAAATACATGGTTGTAAAATTTTCTACCCCTTATAACTCGAGAACCAGTGATTCAATTTTCATAAAAATTTGCTTTGGAATGTAAAATGACCTCCTCTACACGATGGTGATAGCCAGAAGTCTCCCACTAGCTTAGTTTTTAAGTTATACGTCTTAGAAGATTCAAAAAAATGCATTTTCAAAGTGAAATTCCAGCTAAAAATGAAAAAAAGTGAAAACAATTACTCAAATTAATGAGAGGGAGACTTATGAACCCCGGAGTCGTGTTCCTTAGGTCATTTTACATCCAAAAAGTCACTTTTAATTTAGTTCTGTATTGACTTAATTTTCTTGTGAATTTTTAATTTTCTATCAAACTAATGGGTTAAAATACATAATTTCTAAATTTTCTACCCCTTATAACTCGAGAACCAGTGATTCAATTTTCATAAAAATTTGTTTTGAAATGTAAAATGACCTTATGATGTGTGGTTTACTTTTTTTTTTTTTTAGTTTCCACTTGTTTTAGATCCAAAGCGGAGCTCGCAAAGTTTGGTTCTGTTTAGCTTACCAAACTCTTTTACTAGAATAATCTACGAACAACAAAAATCTCAAATTCGGTCAAAAGTAATTTTTTATGAACCTTTTTTGCCTAAGTTAGTGTTTTTACAACACAATAAAAAAAATCGCTTTGTTGCTATCATTGATAATATGGGAATATAATTAATATGGTTAAATAAATAAAAAAAAAAAAAATTTAACTAAAATTCAAATTAAAAATTTTAATCGAAGGAAAAAAATAATGTAAATATTTTTTTTTTGTACAAAGCACGCATTTTTGTCTTTTGCTTTCCAATAAAACCCCAAAATATATAATTATATTGTATACATAGAAATTATAATATAATTATTACTATCAAGAAGTAACAATTTACGAACGATAAAATGAGCTCGAAAGAACCTCAGAAGACGTCGATGTCGTCAGGGGCGTCCAGGTCGTGGTAGCCAATGATCTCGCGAGTGTCGCCCCTGTTACGGGCCCCACCTCCGCCGCCCCCTCTCTTCATCCCGAAGAAGGGCCCTCCCGGCTGGGCTCCCGCGCCCCCGTGGTAGGCGTCGCCCTGGAAGTGGGCCCGCGAAGCGTAAGCGCCCCCGGGATAAGGACCCGGCATGCGCCCCGAGTAGTGCGGAGGGTAAGGGTAGTGAGGCGGTGGCGGGGGCGCGAAACCCGGAGCCCCGAAGGGTGGGCCACCGTAGCCTTCCGCCCCGGGACCTCCGCGGTGAGGACGGTTGACCGGATGTTCCGGCAGTTGAGGTCGCTTCGTGTCCACCAAGTAGTTGTTAAAGTACTCCACCTGAGACGAGTCAAAACCACGATTATAAATAAAAATAAGATTTTTGGTCGCCGGTTAAGCCGGTAGGTTTTAGGCGCCAAAATTAATTTTTTCCCCCAAAAAATCGGAATTTTTTTGGAGAGTTTTTTTTAAGGTTGTGTTGGCGCCAAGAAAAGTGTATGAGCCGAGATTATTATGAAATGGGTCTTACCTCTTTCTTCACCTCCTCCACTTTTTCTCCGTGTTTGTTGAAGATGTGTTTGCGAACGAACTCCGGACCTTTGAACTTTTTGCCGCTCAACGGACACAACCACTTGTCCTTGCCCAACTCCTGCGTGTTGGCCAACACGAACTTGTCCACCTCACTACCAGAAAAATAACAAATTAAAAAGCAATTCAAAACCAATATTTAAAAACTATAGTCTTAAAAAAAAGAGACAAAACATACTCATTCCTATTTAATTAATCTATGAATAAATAATTTTTTTTTTGAATATCGCTCATTGAAATCTTAATAAAAAAACATTTTCGAAATTATCGAAAAGCAATTTTTTTTTAAAAAAAAAAAACCGGGTTTTTCAAAAGTGAAAACACAAAAACCAAATCAATAACTAAAAATCAAATTGAAAATATTGAAAACTTCCGTGAGTAACATAATAATTGATTAGATTGTTATTTTTATAACATTCTAATTATCATCTAAACCTTTGAAGCGAATTATTATTAACAACTGTTGGAAAAAAAGCGTTAGAAATAAATTCTTATAAAAACACTTAATAAACAGTTGAAATATTATCAAAACTTAAATCAACTATCAAGTCAGTGCCTCGATAAAATTTATCCTTACAAAAAATAAATAAAAGCCGTTTAAAAGTATTTAAAGTCATTATAAAAAACCCAAATGCGAAACTGCAAAAGTAAACTCTAATCAGTCTTAGAAACTATTTCAAGATGAAAGAAAATTGTCAACAAATACTGGATTCCCGACTTTGGAACGCTACAAAATTCGGTTTATAGTAGCAAAACTAAGACTCAAGTACTCTGCAGTGTGTGAAATCGGTCTTCAAATTACAGTATCCTCAAAAATATCGAGTTTCAATTTGAAACGGTTATAGAAAAAAAACTTGAAACCCAGTTCAAAATTAACAACAAAGCTGCGCAGAATATGGCGTAACGAAGGAGTTCTCTTTTTCAGACTAAGAAGAAGAAATGACTCACGTGGTTGGATCCTTTTTGCCCAGCTTGCTGGCCTCCTCCTCGCTCAATTTGGGGTTGAGGCTGAGGAAGGGCGTCATCCTCTGCTCGAAAGAACCCACGTAGTCGTTCACTGGGGAAAGAGAATCGAAATGAGAGTCAGTGAACAAGTTTAACCAAAAAGAAAATGTAATATTAAAGGATACCTTCGGCTTGGGTGACTTTGATGGAAGGGGCCATGCCTCGGCCGTGCATGATGCCGCAGCGGTTGGGCATCTCGTCCTCGTTGGGGTAGTCGCTGTGGTTGTAGTAGTCCACCGAATGCACCACTCGCAAATATAACAGCAGACGATCCAACATCTAATCACACGCAACAAAAAAACCAACAGAAAAGTTAACATTTCTTCACTAATAACATATTCATATGTTTTTCATAATATTAAAATTTTTAACTTTTAAAAAAATTCGCGCGCCAAGTTTTCGGAATTATTTTATGTTTCGAACCGAATGAGAGATAAGAGTATTAAAACATCGCAAATCTCAATAGGACGATTCGCTTTCACTTTCGCAAAGTTTTAAATCGAACTCGAACGAATTGAATTCCGAGTTCAGAGTGCAACTTGCTTCCACTCGCGCGCAAGTTCAATTTTGTTCGAAAAGCTCACCTTAAGTAAGGGCTCGTCCTTGTCCAGGGCCGCGTCGTTGGCCCCGCTCCCGGCGCCGCCTTCCTCCCTCCGGCTCTCCTCGTTGGTGGAGCGACCCAGCAGCTCCTCCTCCTCAGCGTCCGCTTCCTCGATCAGGTGGTCGGTGATGTTTTTGAGCAGAGGGTTGCGGGAGATGAGACCGAAGGGTTGCGTTCCGGCCCCACTCTCGTCAGCCCCCTCGCCGCCCTCCTCACCCGTCCACAGCCCGTGACGCTTGTCCAGGTTCTGGATGATCTTGGCCGCCAGCTTCATGTCCGCCCTGGCCACCTGCCGATGGGCCGTGATGCCGTTGCAAGGTCGGATGCGACGGGTCAGATCTCGGTTGACGATGGCTCCCAACTCGCACTCGCGTAACTGCAAACAAAATGTAGAATCTCAGAATTAAAGTTTACAAATAATAAATTCCAAAATTATTTAAAACGATCTCGAGAAACCAAAAGTGTAAACGAAAACTGTTTGTCGCAAACCTGATGAAGCATGAGAGGGAGATTGAAACCCTCTCAGCCAAATATAGTAAGTCTTTGCTGTGGCGAGTGCTGAATCGAGTGGGGCCTGAAGTTCAGCCCCACTCTTTATATATATATTTCTATATATATAAATAAAAGTGCAACTCGCTTTCTTCAAGAACTCATGATGAGAGACTCTTACCCGGAGGTTGTTGAGGTTCCAGCAGATCTCCTTGATGTTCACCCCGCGCTCGAAGGTCACCCAGCCTCGGCGGAAGAAACGCCGCTCCGGTTGAGGGTCGGCGATGGCCACGCGCAGGAAACCAGAAAAACGTTTACACATCTGAAATTAACAACAAAAAGTTTCGATTCACGTTACTTTGAAAGGTTTATTCGAGTGATTATTCAGCGTGCACGAACCGCTTCAACTTCTTGTTTGGTGATGGTGGGAGCCAAGTTCCGGAGGAAGATGGAGCAGGTCCGATGTAAGGGTCTGGGAGATAGAACTTCCGGTTCCTTCTCCTCTTCGCCTTCTTCCCCACCTTCCGGTTTGCTCTCTCCATCCCGCTCCTCTTCTCGCTCCACTTCCTTTCCGTTCGCCTCGCCCTCTTCCCCTTCCTCGCCCTCCTCCTTCTCGGACTTAATGTCCGACGTGTCCATCATCTCCTCCTCCTTCACTTTGGGCTCCGGGGCGTTGGAGGAGGACGCTGACTCGGGACGCACGGACTCTTCGTCCTCGCCTGCAAACGAAAATAAAATATTAATATTATTATTAGAATGTAACTAAATTAAATCTCGTTCAAAAATATTAATCTCGGTCAAAAAAATTTTTCGTTCAAAAAAATTAATCGCATTCAAAAACATTAATCGCATTCAAAAACATTAATCTCATTCAAAAGTATTAATCTCGTTCAAAAACATTAATCTCATTCAAAAGTATTAATCTCGTTCAAAAATTAATAATCTCGGTCAAAAAAATTATCTGGTTCAAAAAAATTAATTGGTATGTTTAAAAACATGAATCTCGTTCAAAATAAATTTTGATAAAGTAATCTCTTAGAAGAGTAATCCCGAAAATTCATTCGTGGAATCAATTACCCGAAAAAAAAAATGATTTACTAGCAAATCTCGTGGCTTTAAAATTTAAATCAAGTTTACAAAATAATATAAAAGCAAAACTCAAAAAAAAAAAAAAAAAAAAAAAAAAAAATTCCCAACTTGCTCCAAAAAAATTCCCTACTCGCGAAACAAAACTTTGCAACAGCTTTCAAAATTTAAACATTAATTTCAATAAAAAAAAAATCGCATTTAACTTTCCTTCAATTAATTGTCGATAAGAAAAACTTTAAGCAAGTTTAATTCACGCAGAAAAGGGAATTTTGTTTTGGATTGCGGCGTTCTTCAAAACTTTGCGCAAGTATTTGAAAACAACAAAAAATTTCCCTTCAGAAAATTTCGTTACGATAAGTATTCGCAGAAAACGTTTAACAAGTTTAATCATGGATACTGTATGTGTTTCGAACCGGATGAGAGATAAGAACAGTAAAAGTTCGCCATCTCAATAGGACGATTCGCCGTTACTTTTGCAAGTTTTAAATCGAGCTCGAACGAGTGAGTTCGAGTTCAGAGTGCAACTTGCTTCCCCACTCTCCAAAATAACGAGTCTTGTTTCCATCATTAAAAACTCGCTAGATAAAATAAACCCAAAAGCAACTTGTGCGGAGCTTATGCCAAACTAGAAACGATTGTAAAGGCACCGAGGGAGTTTAGAACAATTTTGTGTTTACCTTTTCCCGACACGCTCCAATTCTCGTCGTTGTCTTCCTCTCTTTCGGCCGCTTCTTCTTTCACTTTCTTCCCAGCTGCCGTTCCCTCCTTTCGGTCCCTTTCTTGACGATCCAACGCGTCCCAGTTCTCCCAACTTTCCTTCTTGTCTCCCGAACCACCTTTCTTCTTCGAATTCTCTCTACACGATAGGAATTAGAGTATCAAAAAAAAAAAATAGTTTAGCATTTCTTTCTCTCTAACGAAATAAAACATTTATAACTGGAATCTCAAGTTTTCAAAACTAATTTATGAAACAACCAAACTTTAAAGATTTTTCAAGAGAAACAAACTGGAGTCTGTCAAACAACGTTCTAAATTCATTTTAAATTGTACTGCTGTATATAAAATTGGTAAAACCTCAAAAATTAAGTTGTAGCAATTCAAAATCAGATTTACCAAACTCGGTCTTGCACCTTGAGAAATAAATTCTTAAGATCTATAACTTAACTTCTAATAAGTCGAAATACCAAATTTACCAAACCCGATTTTGGCTCTTAAAGCCTCAAAAAATAACTTATAAAATCCTAAAAAATAAGTTCTCTAAAAGATTTCAAAATCTGAAATGTCGATATTAATCTTATCAACGCTCTTATTCTTAAAAGATCAAGTTCCACAATCTGAATAATAATTAAACAACTTAAGTTTCTGAATCTTGAAAGAATAGTTTCGCGAGTGTATTGAAAATGCAATTCTAGAAACATCATTTCAGTTCCTAATAAATAACTTACTCTGCGGCGTTGATCAAAGGCTTGGTGATCTTGAACTCGTCCACCAACGGTTCGTCCAGAACTTTGAGGTCCAGATCGGTTCCTCCTTCCAGCTTAATCACCACTAAAAATCAAAGTTCGGAAAGATAAAAACATGATCCAAAATTTTATATAAATAGGTAATGCGAACCTGCGTCGAGAAGCTTGAGAAGTTCCTCGGATTTGTCGCAATCGACGGAAAGATCGGAGAAGCGAGGATTTTCCATGAGATCCAGGAACACCTCAACTCGTTTCTTCAAAGCTAGAACTTGATCGTTCTTGCGTTTCACCACTTCTTCCGGTTGATATTTCGATTTGAACCTGAAAAATATTTGCCAAAAATAAATTAAAATAGCAGTACAAATGAATTTAAAAAAAAATTCTCAATAAAAAAAAATTAGAACTCTTTGTTCAAACACTTTTTTTTGGGAGGGTTGTTAAAATTTAAAACGATTAGGTGGAAAAATATTAGAAAGAAAAAATTAGTACAAAAAAAAAAAGAGTGAAGCAAATTTTAAAAACGTTCGATCAATAAATAATTTTGTTTTCTTTTTATAAATATTTTTTTGCATCACGGTTCATAAAAATAAAATAAAAACCGTTTTTAAAATTTTTCTTCTTCCAAAAAATTAATTTTTTCAAACCACAAAATCAAAAAATAAAATAAATAATGGAACCTATGAACACTTAATTAATTTACTCACCCATAAAAATCGATCGATCAAGATCGACTTTTTTTTTTGCTCAATGAATACAATAATTTCGGAATACGAAATTTTACACATTCAAAAATAAAAAAAAAAACACCCAGAACTCTATATAATTATAAAGTTCCGGAACCAAATTATTTCTCACCTCTTTGATAAAAATTCCTTTCGAAAAAAATTTTATATGCGGAAAAATAAAACCGAAATTTAAAATTAAAAACGAAAATAAAAAGCGGATTTTTTTTTGATTCTCTCGAAATATAGAACTGAACTAAACCTGCGCACTGAATAAGCTAGCACTGCATTGTGCGCAGTGTCCCTAACCTAAAGAAAAGGCCCTAACCTGTCGGGATCAGTCTTCTGGTCAACTTCAGGTACCTGTCAAAACAACAACGTTAAACACTTTGCTTTTTGCTTCTCAACGCAAAAAAAATAAGCTTCTTCACACAACATCAGCAAAAACAGATTGGTGTTTTTTTTTTCATTGTTTTTTTCCTCCACGTTTTCTCTTTAATTTTGTTTTAGTGGTAATGTTAAGTTAAACTGTGATTTTAATGTAGTAAGACGATATTATAATTTTCTCAAGTTTTAGTTTTGCTAGATTTTGTTATGCTTTTTTAAAAGTGTTATAATTTTATGAGGTTTTGTTGTGCATTGTCCAGTATTTATGACTTTTCCAAGTTTTGTTATGATTACTACGGTCATTTTAAATTGTTTTATGATTTTGCCAAGTTCACAACTCTACTTTTTTAATGGCAATTTTATGCTCTTCTTCGCTTAAAAGTTCATTTCAAAAGTGATATTCTTTAAAATATGTTTAAACTGTATCGTGTGTGCGTTTTATGTGTATACTTTGTGGGCTGAGAAGCAGAATGAACCATAATCAGCATCAACCAAAAATTTTGTTTTGATTCTTTTGAATTTCTTAGGTATTGGAAATGGTTTTCAGGTGTCTCACCATTCTTCGTCTTTGTGCGCCAGGAAGAAGTCGTTAAGCTGTTGGCGTCGAAAATCCAGCTTGTAATCGTTATATTTTCGAACGGCGTCTTCGTCACTGATGCCGTCGTCTTGGGAACCCAAAAACTGCTTGAACGTCATCATCGGAGGTTGAGTCGGGCACATCTCCAAATCCCTACACACACAAAAACAAAATAATTATTATTACTGTAACTATCAAAAACTAAGAATAGCACTTTAAACTAGAAAATAATCTCTCTCAAATTCTATTGTTCTAATCTATTCTTTACTTCAAACATTTACCCAGATTACCAAAATATTTTTTTCGTAAAAATGTTTCCTTTTATGTCATGCAACTATTTTTTCTCTTGGTTTGCCGCAACCAAAGTACCAGAACTCACTTTGAGGCGAAAGATCATGTTTCGAAATTTTTTTACATTTCTAACTGAAATAGTTTTGATCCAAAATAACGTAAAAATTGTTATCAAAATTGGTCTCAAAAAGTTTCTTCCTGACAATAATATCTCCAAAATAATAAAATTCTAAATCCCAATAATTTCAAGTTATTTCCAATATCTTGGATACAGGATTGTGTTATTCTCCCAATTTCTATGACATTTTCTAAGAACTCTAAACCCGATCTTTATGGCGAGCGTGTTCTTTTATCATTTGCTTATAAAACCAATATGTTAAAAAACAGTTAAGAAACCTGTGTCCTCCTCCGCCTCCACCACCACCACCGTAGCCGCCTCCTCCTCCGCCACCCAGACCCCTTCCTTCACCGTGGGGTGGGTGCAGGTCGTGAGCCATGTTGCCCCAGCCTCGGCCGCCACCACCGCCGCCGCCTCCGTGACCGCCCATCATCCCTCCGCCACCGGCCCTGCCGTAACCGCCTTCGTAGTTGTCATAACCTCCATCATCCCTAAAAACAACACGCAAAAAAGTTTTAATAAAGTCAACACACAAAAACAAAATATGACGTAGATGTGCTTAAATCCCGAACGTGTCTTCTTACTAAAGCTAACAAGAGCTTCTAGTTCTGTTTATAAAACTAATTGAATTATTACATAGTCTATGTTATACAGAAACTAGAAATTTAAAAATCTAAATTTTCAGAAATTAAATTTTGGCGTTCAGAGTTTTGTGGACTATTTTTCGAATGTTTTTAACCTCTAATTTAAAGCTAAGAGAAAGACAAACATCAATAATTTCTGTTTCGTGTTTATCAAGCACAACACTATACCGTAATTAAAAAAAAACAGCTGTGTATGTATAGCAATAAAATGCTTCTGTTCCTATATTAGTATCGAGATTACTACTAAAATAATAACTAAATTTTGACTTTCTAGAGAATTCCTGAAATTAATCTTACGCAAACTTCTGCTTTCAAAAACTGCAATAATTTAATAATGTTAACTTTCCGATTTCCAAATTTTGAATCAACTTTTAATACCTAAATTGTACTACAGTAGCATCAACAAATTTAAGCTGACTTTCGATAAGTTTAAAACTACAGTATTTGCAAACTATACTCTACATCTTTCGGAATTATTTATATAGTAAAATATAAGATAAAACACATCTTTATAAAATGCTTAAATCACACCTTAAAGCTCTAAATTAAGTTTATAACTTTTTAAATATGTACCTACCATTCATCTAATTACGTGTACTGTATTAGGTATTTATCTTAAATAATACTTTTATGAATAACTTTTAAGATTTGTAATATCGAAATCTGTGAAATAACGTTGGTTTATATCGCTTCTCTTAATTCCTTATCTTCAAATTTCGATCAGAAATAATCGCAATTTTCCACATTTACCAACCAAGAATAGAATTCAAATTGCTTAAAATATCTAAGTAAATGATTATTTCTATCTTAAATAACAAAATTAACTGCTAAAACTGACGTTTACAATCTAACAAGACTCTACGGTAACGCTTAAAATTCAAACATAAGTGGAGCTGAAAAGCTGGTTAAAACTTAGCTTTTAAAGCTAAAGCAAACCTAGATAAACATTAATTTAAGCTCGGAAGAACACGTTCGGTACTGAATAGGATAATAGGTAATTGTTTCGGACCAATCTCTTCTCATTTTCTTCATGGGTGGACTCATGTCGTGTCTGGGCGGAGGACTGAAGCGTTCTCGCCGTCTCATTTCCACTTCTCTGCCGTAGTCTCTTCGTACACGCTCCCGAGTCCACAATTCCCGTCGTCTGAAAATCATAAAGTATTTCCCACAAATAAAATCAACGCTCATTTTTAAAAAATAATGCTATAAACATACCCGTCGACGTAATCATCTCGTCGGCCGCGATCGTCGCCTCTCGCGCCGCGGTCTCCTCGCTCCTGATAATCGCTTCTCTCGCGACGAAATTTATCTCGAGCGCGGCGGCGTTCGTACTCATCATCACTGTCACCCATCCTTTAGAGCTAAAAAGATTAATAATAAATTTAAAATGTGTTTGTTTAAAACTTCGCAAAAGTAACAAAGGCGGAAATATGCACGCCCGATCTTAAGCCTATGAAAACGCGCTTACATTCCATACAATTTGCGTTTATATTAACGTAATAATTTATTAAGGCTGATAAATGATAATTCCAAATACATTACCTCAAATTATAAAATGTCTCCAATGCGAGACAAATATTATTAAAATCCGATGAACGTTCACGCAAACCAAAACGCGGAAAAACCGGTAAAAGCGTCCAGCTAAATAAAACGACCTTCAAGTCTTTTCCTCACTAGACAATCCTACGCCCTAGTATATACTTGAGTGAAGCTCAAATCGACTGCACAAAATGGCCGCTGTTGCTATTCAAAAACTAAACAAAAGCGCCGTTTTGTAAGGTAAATTAACGACGAGAGCGGCTTCAATGAAAAGCAAGTCGAGTTAAAACGAATACGCTAAAAACAATTAATGTAAAAAACAATTCTCAATAATAATTCGTAATCAAATATATTTTTTAAAATTAATAAATTGATTAAAATTTTATTAATTATAATTTTTCAGGAAGCGGTATTCCTGACGTCATTCTATTAACGCGCATGCGCCGGATGTTCTCCAAAAAAGAATTTTTACGGGAAAAAACCGCGTCGAGTTAAAAGCGTGGATTGAGAACGTTCGTCAAATCAAATGATAAAAAGGTTAAGGAAATAATAATAATTATTATTTTTTTTATTTATTATAGGTGTATGAAAGTACGTTAGAATGCCTCGCAAATGTTGCGTGATTGGTTGTCGCAGTAACTACAACAGTCAACCGGGCTACGTGACGGTGTTCTCGTTGCCGCGAGGGAACGATTCGAGTCGGCGAGCGTCGTGGATCGACGCGATCGCCCGTCCCGATTACCCCTTCACCAAACACAGCGGCGTGTGCATCCTACATTTCCCCGAACGACAAATCATCCGCAGCGAGTCGTTCATCGATAGCAACGGCCTTATTCAAATCGTTCCACGGAAACTCGTGGGCTTAACGAAAGATGCCGTGCCCAGCCTGGCTCTCGGTCGCGCGGACACCGAGGATACCACACCCCCTACTAACAGCGCAGGTAAGTCCCGAAAACCCAAGGCGCTGAAAGAAAGCCCAGCGCCGCAACCCAAGCCGTCGAACGCCCTTGAAAATGCGGAAGTACTGCACGTGGATCGGATCATTCGCGAAGATCGTTTGAACGGCTTCAACGAACTACAGAATTCGTTCCGATTCCGCCTCCAGAAGTTACTTAACGAAGAGAAATGGACGGTAAAGTTAGAAAGAGATAATTATTTACTTTTTTATAAGATTTTCGTGCCTATGGACACGTTCATCCCTCGTTTAACGTCAGTGTGCGTGAAGAACGATATGTCGGTGAAAGTGAGCTGCGGTGCTGATCGGATCATCGACGATTTTATGCAGCTCCGAAAAACGTTCAACGTACGAGCTGGTAGTTGTTGTTTTTTATTTTTCGTAATCTTTTATTAAAAATGGAATTTTTTTTTCCGTTAAGGGTATCGTGTGGAAAGGTGGTGCGAGATTGAAGAACTGTTGAAGAGCGCCGAGACTCATTTATCAGCCCTGCAGCTGCCCGTCGAAAGCGTTTCACCCAGCGACAAGAGCGAGCTGGTGATCGAACGGGTCGAAAGTCCTGTAGTGCTGGTGCAGGAGGCGATGGAACGGTTGCAGCGAGCGGCGGAACTACTAGACAACGACGTGAACCGGCTTCAGTCTGTGCAGCTGGAGTTTCTGTCCGAACAGGCGGGGTTAGCTATGACTAAGAGTAAACGCCGACGACGCTACGGCGAACGAGTGAAGCGGCTGGCCTCTCTCCTCTACGCCCGTTCACCGCGCACCTACCGGCTCCTGCGTGACCTCAAAGTGCTCTCTCTGCCCTTCGAGCCGACTGCCAAGAAAAGGAGCCCACCACTTCCGCGTAAGAAGAAAACCAGCCGCCGCCAAGAGCAGACAATGTCGTGCTCCTTACCCGTACTGGCGGAGCTCCTACAAACCTCTGACTCGTCTTCCGTAAAACTCGAACTAAATCCTGAAAATTGTGATGAATCTACGTGAAAGAGTCTCTCTTTTCGATTTTTGTAAATAAAACTTTTGTACGCGTAGCCGAAAAGTTTAAAATTTTATACGTTAGTTCTCGAAAAATATTTGAGGGAGATGTTCAACGTCTTCGTTTTTCTTGAATAATTTATTCATCTTTCTTTCGATACTTAATTAACTTAGATACTTAATTAAAAATAGTTATTACTTTGTCGTGAAGGTGAGAGGGTCAGGGTTGCTTTGAGTTTCAGGCGTCCAGGTCGTTGACGAAGACCATCTCGGAACGCCCGAGACCCGCAGCCACGAACGACGGCGGTTCCCCGTCGGACCTCCCTCCGTCCGCACGACTCGGCTCGCACGGCAGAATCCGTTTGGGAAAGTTCGTCACGATTTCGAAGTTGTCCGGAGAATCCGAATGACAGAACACGAAGTAATACAAATACTAAGGAAAAAAAAAACATTAGAAACGTTTTAATTATTATGTGAAAAGTCAATTACTTTGAGTGAGAGGTCTTTGTGGAATCTTCGTTCCAGTCTGGTTCCATTGGGCAGCTTAATTAGCATCCTAATTGCATTCGGGTCGTCCGGTTCAGGTTCCTCCGGGATCTCGTTCCTCAGCCTGTGCTTTCGATTCTGTACCTCCTGAATGAGGAAGAAAAAATAATAATAAAAGAGGTATTTTTATTTAGCTCCAGTCTTACCAGTCTCATCTGTAGTTCTTCCATTTCTCGCTCTTTGATTTCCCGCTCCGCCTCCTCCCTTCGTTTTCGCTCCTCTTGCTTTCGACGCTCTTTCTCCTGGTCCGCTTTCAGGGACTCCATGTACGCCTCGTCCTGCTGCAGTCGGATGCTCTGGTTCAGGCTGCGCTCATGCCTACAGGAAACACAACATAAATACACTCAGAGGATTCTTTTCCACGAAAAACCCTTAAAAACTTTAATCGCTTCTTAAATTATTTTTTAAGGACAACACGTCATTTTTAACGAGCCAAAGCTACTGCATAAAGTTCTAAAATCAGTTTTAAATTCCTAAAATTCATTTGTAAGTTCCTAAACCCGTTTCTTGGTTTCGAAATTGATGTCTAAGTTTTTAAGTTTCTAAATTCATTTTTAACAAATTACTGTATTCATTTTAAAGATTCTAGAATTCATTTTTGAGTTTCAGAAACCTATTGGTAGGTGCTTCAAATCTAATTTTTAATACCGGGAATAAAATCCAACTCTCCAAAAACCCGTTTAAAGTTACTAAACCTCATTTATAGCTTCCTAGATCAATTAGCGAATTCTAAAAACATACTTTAAAGATGGCAAAATTCTTTTTTACGATTTTAAAATTCCTTTTTATGATTCTAAAATTTCTTTTAACGACCTGAAAACTCTTTTTCAAGCTCATAAACCATTTTTAAGTTCCTACATACAATTTTTAGGGGATTCTAAAATTGATCCGTAGAGTAGCGCTGGAACTGACCTCTCCGCTCGAGCGGCTATGATGGAAGCCTCGTTGTCCCTCAGAGCCACCCTCAGCCTTTGTAAGAATTGTTCCGGCGTGGCCATCCCCTCTAGCCTGGCCACCACCGTCATTCGGTTGTCTCGGAGGACCACCACTCCCAGGAACGGGTACGAGTTCTCCCGTAACGCCTGCGACACGCGGAATCCCTCGGAAGTGGAAACGGAGCAGGCCCAGAACAACATATTGCCGTTGATGTAGCCCACAACCTCCGGGTCAACCAACGTTCTCCTTAATACAAAACAACAAAAAAAGATTCAGTTCAAATTACTGAACGAGTATCAGAGATATTATAATTTATGACACCTGCAAAACTCGTCTGTGTTTTGGTGCTCATCGCTGTGCAGATACACCAACAGAAACTTTAATTCTTTCTTCGCGTCGTTTAAAACCTGAAACCGAGAAACATTATAGAGTTAGAAATTAATCGCAAGTGATTTGCTTCTCTTAAGCGAGGCTCCCTTATTTTCATGAACTTACTTGACTATATGTTCCCTGATAAAAAACGGGATGAACTGTTCCATATTTTGATTCGAAATGCGCTATAAAATTCGTAACATCCTCCACTGGATCAACTGGTCCTGAAAAAAAAAACCAAACAATCACGTTACCACGAATGATTAACGCGGTTTTCAAAACAAAAAAGAAACTCAACTATTTCTGGCGTCTGATCTGATTAAATTCCCTACAAAAATAAATTAAAATACAATTGAAACGCTTGGTGAATTATACGTGTATACAAATATTTTAATACTGGAAAAATACTCACAAATAAAATTTATAACTCTACTGAAAATTCGTAAGGCGGAATATACTAGATATGCAGGAAAACCCCAAACTCCGATCGGATTGTCATTCCTCGATATCGTGAAAATCCTGCGACGAAAAGCACAATTTAATCAACAAGGTCAATTTCTTAACTTTTTGTTTATGAATTTAGATTTGGCTCCTTATGTCAAAATCCGTTAATGAGCCCCGAGCCAAATGTAAACAAATTTTGAGTGTCAATAATAGTAACCTTTGGTCTGTGGGGTGAGTGACCACATGTGGCGTTGGTTCTTCTGGAACTTGATTAAAGACTGAAGGAGTGCCCTCTTGAATGCTCAAAGTATTTTGAACTGCCACCTACGTCATTCATTGTCTTCGTTTAATTAATTCACGCAAATACATTATATTTTTTTAAGGCTGGGGAAAGGGAGAAAAAAAAATACTACTCGCCTCAAGATCCCAATTGTTGGACTCTAACAGATGTCTGCAGCGGTTTATGTCATCGATTCCCGTTAAATCCTAAAAGATAAACGTACCGATAACATTCTTAAATATAGCTTTTATTGAATTTTAAACGTTTTATTTACTTGAAATTGTAGTAATTTCTCCGTTTCTTCAGATCCAAGATCTCCGTTATTCGCCATTTCGTCTGCTTAATGAATAATGACGAAGTTTGAGTCATCGTAGGCGTTACGCGCATGCGCGTACGATTGCAGCGCCGCCAACGTTCGTTATGGTAAGTATAAAAGTTCGTAAGTTGATAGGTGGCGCTGTAATAGTATCGAGTAAATTAGTAATCGAAACAAAGTGTC
Source organism: Polydesmus angustus (assembly GCA_034698085.1). NCBI lineage: Eukaryota > Metazoa > Arthropoda > Diplopoda > Polydesmida > Polydesmidae > Polydesmus > Polydesmus angustus. The sequence goes on along the minus strand of JAQGAY010000645.1, from coordinate 6,804 downwards.
CCGTTCACTTCTATTGCGGTTAACGGAGAATTAATACTAAAAGTGTCCGAAATTGAGATTCGCGATAAAAAAATTTTTTTTATTCCACTTTTACCTTTAATTACCATTAATACCTTTAATTTATAAATCTGAATTTTCAAAAAATAAATTTTCACAAAAAAAAAAAAAATTTTTTTGGAAACAAAAATTTTGCTCAAAGAAAAAAATTTTTCGGAAAAAACAATTTTGTTCAAAAAAAATAAAAAAAAATTTCGGAAATTAAAATTCTATTCAACAAAAAAAAAATTTTTCGGAAAAAAAAATTTCGCCCTAAAAAAAAATTAATTTTGTTAAAAAAAAAATTTTCGTGAAAAAAATTTTATTCAAAAAAAAAAAAAAATTCGAAAAAAAAAAATTTACTCAAAAAAAAAAATTTTTTCTCAGAAAAAAAAATTTTCGAAAAAAAAAAATTTTGCCCAACAAAAAAAATTTTCGAAAAAAAAAAATTTTCGGAAAAAAAATTTTTGCTCAAAAAAAAACATTTTCCCAACAAAAAAAATTTTTCGAAAAAAAAAATTTCCTATAGAAAAAATTTTTTCGAGAAGAAATTTCGCTCAAAAATTAAAATAAAAAATTTGTTAAAAAAAAAATTTTTTTTTTTTTACGGTACTGTATTTTGAAAAATTTCAAAAATAAATTTTTTTTTTAAAATTTGTATTTATTTAGAAATTTTTTTTAAATGGCCCTCCTATATGTACTCCAGTATCTTATTACTTCAAATGTAGATAAAATAAAGCGCCTCAAAAATTATTATAAAAATCGTATAATTTTAAATGGAAAAAAATTATTTAATGAATAAGTAAACTACCGTTTAATACAAAAAAAGAAGAAAAAAAAAAGAGGTCCCAAGAATCAACAATCGTTCTAGAACTTAGATTAGCAACTTCTACGTAATAACGAACAACAACAGTTTTGGAACACCGCTTTTAGACCAGAACTTTTTCAAACGAGTTCTCTTCTACCAGTTACGATTGATCCACATGAGAGTTTTGACCACGACGTAGGCGATGCTCAACGAGTACAAGATGGTGTCCCTCTGTTGGCGCAGTTGCCCTTCTTGTTCCAGAAGCAACACTCGGCGGTTTAGCTTGAGCAGCTGACGACGCAGCTGTTCGATGTCGCTGGAAGGGCTGAAGGAGGTGTCCAAGGTGCCCGACGGAGTCTCGGGAATCCTGAAAACAAATTCAAAACATCAGCGACCAATATATTAAGATCTTACGAATCAAATGCCAAAATCAACCGATTTAGCTACGAAAAATTTTACGGCGCTAACTACAATATAAGAGTAAAACGAACCAAAAATCTAATTCTTAGCTCTGAATGATGTAAATAAAACTGTTCTAAAACCATCTGAAAAAAAATTCCAACTCAGGATAATATTTTCAGATTCGAAAATTTCTGGTTAACCAAATACTTACTATACTGAAAACAAACATAGTATAATAACTGTTGATAATAAACATCAAACAAACCGATAATAATTTTCAATGATTAATTGTTAAGCTCCATTTACATTTTTCGTAATGTTACGGTACTACTGTAATATGAAAAACAGGTTAGTTTAAAGTAAAACGTACAGTATAATTCTAACCATTATTAATCAATTAAATCGAATACCAAAATAAATCTCAAACAGTTTATCTTACTCTCAAGATTTGATACTCAATAAATATCATTCAGAGAATCTAATAATTTTAGATCCGAATGTTTTCAAATAGCTACAATAAATAAGCTCGGTATATCTTCTTACGAAGTCTAATTTCATTTTTCTAAATGCGCGACTTACAAAAACAAAACCTAATTATTTTGATCATTGTTCTAAAGCAGTTTAAAGGTGTTCGAAAAACATTTTTATCACCGAATCCAACTTCGAATACCTTTCAAATCTCGAGACTTCTAACTCATCTTTCATGAAACAAACATAACAAAGAATACAATAAAGGTAAAACCAAACCCAATTCATCCTTTTCAACGTTGGGTGAACATTAAATAACAATATTATCATCTGTAAAACGTAAATATTACAGTATTACTAACGTACGTCAAACCAAAATCTAATTTTTAGTTCTAAATAAATTTCCAAACATTTGAATGATTAAAATAGCTTTACTTACATTTTTCGTAATGAACTGATCTCTTAGAAAAAGTTATCAATTTCACTGATTTTGCTCAATTTTATTTAGGAACATTAGGTATTAAAAAAGGTTATTTTACCAAGCTTTTAACGTATTCTGCTCACTGTTAATCAATTAAACCCAACACCCAAATCTAATTTGAGATATAAAAAATCCGTGTATCAACTCATAACAGTTTCCATTTATCTCAGATTTGTCACTCAATAAATAAATGTGTTTCAGAGATTCGAATTTTTTCGTTCTGAAGCTGTCCTATATCATCGTAAATCATTTATCATAGAACTCAACTTAGAATAATCTTTCGATTCTCACGCTTCTAACTTATCTTTCAAGAAGCAAACATAATATCAAAGATACTAAGAGCAAAACGAAACCACAATTTTCAACCTTATGTGAAGCTTACTTATTTAACTTGTCGTAATGCACGACTTCAGAACCCATATTATTTTGGCAATTTTCGTTTTCCGGCGACTCTTCTTCTCCGTCATTAACTATACGAACAACAATACAAACGTAATTAGAATACTTTGACAATGACGATAAAACTTCAAAAAGTTATGGAACCGGTGGGAAAGAAGTGGTCTTCCAGGCTGAGCACTCTGGGTGGAGTCTCGACGCGGATGTGTTGCGTGGAAGGAACGTGGATCACCTGCTCCAATCTCAGCTCTCGCGGTGGAGCTTTCTGTCCGACGTGTCTTTCTTGACCTGCAATTCATTAATAAAGCCAATTAATATCACACATTAGAAATTTACAAAAAATAAATGAGAGTGAACCAGCGACGACGATTCGCTCCGGGACTTGCATCGAAGACTTGTCCATCGCGTCTCGGCGATCCAAGATGATGTTGTTGGACGAGAGAATATCATTGCCCGTGTTTTTACCTTCTCCAGTCACGAACAGTTTGTGAGGAACGCGCATTTTGTTACTGATATCGGCGGTGAAGTTGGGGTCGTAGATCGTGGCACTGTCGTAATCGCCCGAAATACGGTGCGCCGGGCTCGATACGGCTGACATTATTTAGTCTTTTACGGCTCCAACCTAACATATAAATCAAAACGCAACTACACGAAATCGTAAAAATTTAACAACCAACCATTAACTTAAACGATGAAAATGCTGGAGAAATAATAACGCAACTTGGAATCAAAATTTCAGCTGACAAACAAACGCGGTGACCCTGGATGTGACGTCACATAAGATTACCGTTTTTAAAACAAAATTAATTTTAAACTCAGTAATAAATTAAATTATACAGGTTAAAATTAACGAAATTAATTAATAATAATTTTATAATTAACGCGAACAAATTATTATTATTTTTTATCTTGCTTTAATAATTTTTGATGTTACTTGCTGGACATTAATGACAGGGAAACGTACGTTTTGAACACAACCTATCATTCGCTCCATGGTTATGTTTAGAAAACCATACGTTAAGGTGCATGGTGGGTGCGTTCAAAAAGTACGTTCATACGTCATTAATTTCCAACAAGTAAAAAGCATTCTGCTACTCGAATGACGTCATTTATGGATCACGTGATACGAAGAAGCTCTGAAAATAGAAGCTAAAAAAATGGCGTTACGTGCAACCTTCAGCAAAACTCTCTTTCTCCGTAATAATTTGCTAGTTTCAAGACTCGCGACGTAAGTACATTAATTGGTTTAATTAAATGTGTAGTTTATGTAGCGTTTAATAATTATGATAATGTTGTTCTATAGGCGAATGTTCGCCGACGAGCCGGGTAAAGGTTCGGGGAAGGTAATGATTGTGTTCGCTATTTTTGGTTTCGTACCACACAAATCTTAATTTTTTTTTGTAAAATTATTGTTTCAGGGTGGTGGATCCGGTGGAGCGATTAGGTATGCATGTTATTTAGGTTACTAAGTATTTGATTTTTTGATTAATTATATTTTGCGTAGGGATGCGGGCGGTGCTTTCGGCAAACGCGAAGCCGCAGCTGAAGACCAATATTTCAGGAAATTGGTTTGTCATTTTCGAAATTTAAATTACCAATTACAAAGGGGGTAATAATAGTTATTAACGAACGTTTTGCATCTTGTAGCAAAGAGAGCAACTGTCGAAGATGAAGGATCATATTAAAGACGAGATCGAGCATCATGAAGAAGAGTTGAAACACCATCAAGAAGCGATCGAACGCCATAAGAAACAACTTAAAGATTTAGTTAAAGAAGACAAATGAGCTCTCTCTCTCTCTGCCTTTCCTAATATTCTTCTTTCAAAATCAATTATTTTGTTTAATACAATTGTAGAAAGCGAGAAAAAAAAGAAGAATATGTTAATTTACTTAGTCAATTTTTTTTTGTTGTAAAAAATATTTAGCAGAATTCGAAAAACAAAAATGTCAGTTCTCCCGTTAACTATTAAAACTTGAGAATTTCATTTAAAATTTGGTGTAGTTTTTCTCCTATAATTTAAGACACTTTTTAAATTTTAAAATCAAATAGATAGTGACAGAATAGAAAAGGAGATTAAATTTGCCTGCTGATTCGAAGCGCAGTTTATGTTTTCGAAGCAGTACATGTTTTCCAAAACTTAAGATTTTATAACTTTTAAATTTGTTTTCACGTTTATCTAAACGAAGGTCAATATCTTAAGATTCAGCGTTTCAAACTTTTTAAGAAACAATTTTGTTAACCGAACATTTTCATAATTTTCTAGAGCAGAATTTTAACGACGAAACTCTTGGAAAAGTTTGAAACGCTGATAAAAAGTTTTTCGGATTCTTTTACTTGTCTTAATTTTAAAACTTTATTTTATTTGCAGAATATATTAAACGAGGAGAGTTAAAACTTTACCAATTTCTCTCGTGTTTAAATCAAGCAATTAACAAAAATATAATTATTTTAAACTTTACAGGTTAAACATTAACATCGTAAATCTTCGGCTAAATTTTGCCAAAAGTTTTTTCCTAAATTTCGCAGGTTTCAAACTTTTTCTCATTTACCTTTAACCCATTAAACAGGAGATAATCACCAATAAAATAATTAATTTTCAGGAAACATTAATAAATATTTGCATGCGATCCTAATAGATTTCAATCTCATTTTTCAGCTTTGGTCAAAATGATCATGTTCTGGTACACTTGTTGCACGTAGTCTGGGAACGTTGGATCGGATAGAAATTCTTCCATGTTTTGCTGCACTAGCTCGTGAATTTCCTTCTTCACTTCTGCCGACTAAGAAGAAAATAGTTTTTAAAGACAGGAAATTTCCCCATAAACGTTTAGCGAAAGAAGTTGTACGAGCATATTTACCAAAAGTTTCAGCACTTCGGATTTTCCGACGAGAAGATGAGAAAAATCGGTACTCGCCGGTAGCTATATACATTATTTTGTTATCTAAAAGTCTCGTGAAATTTATTATTGTTATTGCCTTTACAAGATTGAGCGGAATGTATTTGGAAAGTAAAAATTCGGCTTTTGAGGTATCAGAATCCAGAAATTCCACGAGGACCAAACGAGTGGTGTTCGTCTTCTAACAAAAACAACATAATTATATAACTTAATCATTAAGCCGATTTATAATTAATTATGTATTTTAACAAACTTTATAGACGGCTTCGAACAACATTTGTTTACCGTCACACCGCGCGTTTACGTTCCAAGCTGAAGCAGTACATGAAAGCGATTCCTATAGAAATAGATAAATTCCAATTGATCAGCGCTCATTACATAATTTAATAATTATTTATATATTATCAGATACGATTTTGTATTGCTGTCCGGCGTAGATGTTGATCATCCTATGCTCAATTACCAATCTCAAAGCGATTTGATCCGATGTAATGGTCTAAATTATTATAATTACGCAAATAAAAATTAGTTTTTAAATACTGTACATGTAATAACTTTTTAATAATATACGTACTCGTTGGCTTAAGCTGCAATCGCATGTCTTGCCTTCGTATTTGATTAAATACGCGTATCTCTTCAACGCGAACGTAGTCGACATTTTATTTTTTATTAATTAAAATTAAATGAATAATTAATTATTAAAAAATAAATTAAAAAACCTGCGTATTTATTTTTCTCTCCTTTCAATTTTGAATAAACGCGGAATTGTTCCGTGTACGTAACAGCTCCTACGGGGGGGTCTTCGTTCACGTTTCTTCCATCTGAATGACGTCACCCGTTTGAGCCAAGATGATAGTGACGTCATCCAGGAGAATGATAATGATGACGTCAATCTTTCCTATTACAGAGTGTAACTAAAAATTAAAAAAAATAAAATTAATTGGCTTAAAAAATTAAAAATAATGAAGTCGCAACTAAGAAATTACATGAGGATAAGAAGCAAATTATTTTCAAAAATAAGAAAACTCTATTTTAAAAAAATATGTTATTGATTACAAGTTAATATTGTAATTTAAAGGGCGAAAATGCAAAACAATTAAAATAAATGTTTGAAAAATTAAAAATTAAATTAACATTAAAAAAAAAATTAAATTAACATTAAAAAAATTAAATTAACATTAAAAAAATTAAATTAACATTAAAAAAAATTAAATTAACCTTAAAAAAATTAAATACATTAACAGTTTAGAACACAATGATAAAGACCTTGTCATAAAAAAAGCTTAAAATATTAGAAAATAATATAATTATGCTG
>JAQGAY010000644.1:0-22676 GCA_034698085.1 Polydesmus angustus | reverse complement strand
GCATGTAACCTCCTCCACTGAGTCGGCACATGTTAACGCGTGTAACGAAATTTCTAATAACTCTCTCGCACGTGTCTTGTTATTGAAAATTTTGCTAATCGAGTTAACATGTGCCGACTCAGTGGAGGAAGTCACATGCCAGATATTATTTTTCATTGTTAAATCGGAGATGTTGTTCTTACTAAATATTAAAAAATGTATTTAATTTCGTTAAAATTTGACTTATTTATTCGCTTTTTAAAAACGTCGTATATTTATGGACACACTATAGTATTATTGTAGTAAAGAAATTGTCCGTACCGTATGTAATTTTTAAGATTTATAAATAAAAAATATTAAAAATAAAATAAAATTTTATTAAAAGTTATTGGTGTTTTCTATTAAAAGATAATAATAATTATTATTGAATAACTCCCATTGTCTTTTTGATAAAAATAATAATAATAAAAGTGCCTCCACGTAGGCCTATAGGATACAGCTGCATGAATGAAGCAATGCAGAAACTATGGGTGAGCATGATGCGTTTGATGCTTTGTATGCATAGTAGTAGCAACCGGAAAAGATATTTCAAAAACAGAATAGAACAATTCAATGTTTTAAAATAGTCTTTAAAATATTTTTATTTTGATAATAATTTAAAAGATTTACTATTACTTCAGTGGAGTATAGTTTTCTTACGAACATACCTTGTATTATAGACGGTATTAAAAGCGTTCTTATTACTGTAGGCCTATATAGGGTGTTCATTGGATGACGTTAAGTTTTGAAGCATTAATAAATCAGTCGAATTTTAATGAAAATGAATTAATTTTATAGAATTTACATTAATTAACACTTCCTATTTAATAATAAAAAATAACTTTTTAATGTGACCTCTACAACTGAGTCGGCACGTGTTCACGCGCTCAATTTAACGGCTAAAGCTTTTTGCAGATTTCCAGGTGGCACTTGCCGACTGCATCTCGGCACGTGCCGGCATCTACCCTAAGATTAATAGAAATTCTCTCCAGCACATTAACACGTGCCGACTCAGTTGTAGAGGCCATTTTCAAAAACTTGATTTTTATTGTTAAAGGAGAGGTGTTAATTAATGTAAATATAAAAAAAAAATAATTCATTTTCATTAAAATTCCATTGATTTACTCGTGTTTAAAAACTAACGTCATCCAACGAACACCCTTGATAAAATATTGCTATGTTTACGTCATACTTGCGTTGTGGCCCACATAAATCTATTTTAATCAACGTGACATTAAGCCAGGGGAGGGGTGGTACTTATGTTTTTAACATTTTAAAAACTATTTAGAAAAATATAATCTTTTTGCGAGGACATAGCAAGAAAAATGCAATCTATAAAAACATTTTATCAGTATTATTTAGAAACTGTCATCATCTAAAGTAGGAATACCTAGAAAAGATATCACTATTTTTTTTTTTGACAAATTCATGGAAAAGTTATATCAAATATTAGATAAAAATAATCAAAAAAAAAAAATTAAATATTTATCTTTAAAAGATATTTAAAAAAAATATGCCGATTGTATATGAGTAGGCCTATATAAAGCGCATTTTTTTACCAAACTATTTTCATTGTTATTCTATAGACACAGCTTGAAAATGCTTTCTCCAATTGTCCTCGCTATAATCTATTTCCCACTGCTAATCAGTTGCGTAATTGGCTTAAAAAATGTCAACAACTTACAGCAATTCATAGCTACCCAAAAAATTGAAGCCGAATTCTACACTACCGCCACCTACGCCAACATCTACGACGATTGTACCCAAGATCCCAGCATTTTTTACCTAGGAGACATGTCCACCGGCACCGTCCTCGAGTACGACGATGTAAACTTCGGTGACGGCGTGCAAAGAGTGTCCTTCCGCGTGGCCAACGTCGACCCTGAAACAGCCGTGGTAATGGAATTGCGCTTGACCAGATTATCTAACCCTCCCTTCCTCACTGTCCCCATCAATTCCACCGGAAGTGACAAATGCGGCTTCGTCACCGTAGACGTAGCCATCGATATTTACCCCACCGGAACCCAAATCTTATACCTCACGATTGCTTCCGGCAAAGGAGGTCAGCTGTTTCTAGACTGGTTCCAGTTCAACAGCACCAGCGGCGGAAGAGTAATTCCCGCCACCGAAATCATCCAAGCGGAAGACTTCGACTACGCCGAGGAGTTGGTGGTTTACACCAATTGTTCCGACACTACCGTGTACCCCACTGACTACGACAGCCTGGCCGAGTACTACCGGGTGGACTTTGGCGCGGGCGTACACAGCGTAAAGGCTAGAGGTTATTCCAAGGTCATGTACTACGCGGAGAACGTCGAGTTTCGCGTGGGCAGCGCCTCCAACGCCGCTTTCGCCACCGTCAGCCTCAATTACACGGGAGCAAGTTGCGGGTTCACCGAAGGCAGCGCCGGCATCAAAGTACCGGTCACCGGAGTGCAGAACCTCTACCTGACCTTCAGCCAATCGTCCAATGACGTCTACGTGGACTATTTCGTCTTCGCGCGAGAGGATGGACAATTCAACGCGACGGACAAGATCGAGGCGGAAGATTATACTTCCGCTAAGAACGTAACGTTGTACGCAGATTGCGGCGATCCCAACGTTACTTACGTAGGACAATTGCAGAGTAACACCGTGCTGGAGTACGATGGAGTGGACTTCGGAGTCGGAGTGGAGACGGTCACTCTGCGCGTTTCCAGCACGCACACCGGACCACCTCTCAACGTCACTCTGCATCTAGGCTCTTCTACAGCTTCCGCTTTAGCCAATGTACCCGTGGGGCAGACCGGAACTGACAATTGCGATTTCTACACCATCGCCTCTTTCCTGTACGCGCAACCTAGTGGAGTGCAGAATCTATTCATCACGTTTCCGGCGGCGGAAGGAAGGTATTTAAACCTGGATTGGTTCGCGTTTAATCGGACTATCAACTGAAAGTGACGGTCAAAAATGCGATTAAATTGTAAAAAAGATAAATTTTTAATAATTTGTTCCAAAAGTAATAATATTTTCATATTATAAATTTTTTAAAATAACGAACGCTCTCTGCTGTAAAACGAATGCGGGTGATGCGATTGAGCGCTTACGAGGCGCACAAATCCCGACTAAAAATTATAACTAATTCTAAATTATTCACATTTTGAACATCAGTGGCAATGTTTTACTATTTAAATTAATTTTAAATTGTAGACTACTTTTGTTTGTTTTTATTTCACATTTAGCATGTGGAGTTAAAAAGTGGGGAAAAAGCTCTTGGGAATTTTCATCTTTTTAAAAAACCTCCTTTAAACAATAACTTTTTTGAAGAATATTTTTAAAAAAGAATTTTAATCTCTCAATTCCCAGAGCGCTATATCCGACCAAATAATGCAGACTTTTCTACTCAAGGGGACTGAAAAAATGTAGCGCTAAACGCGGGAAAGCGCTATATCCAAAAGCGCTGTAAGCGAGTTATTTTAACATTAGCGCAAAAAGCGGGAAATCGTTGTACCCGGGATCGCTGTAGACGAGTTTTACTGTATTTAAAAATTATACTCATTAAAATTAATAAAGTAGATTATTTCGTTACAAAAGCATTCACTTTAAAGTAGTTATACATTATTCAATGAACACTCTGTATATCAGCATTGCTCTTATAATATTATTATATAGTGTGTTTGTAAATATACGAAATTTTTAAAAAGCGAATAAATCTGTCAAATTTTAATGAAAATAAATTGTATTTTTAAAATTTACATTAATTAACACCTCACATTTAATAAGAAAGAACAATTTTTGGATTATGATCTACTTCCCTCCTCATTCTTTTTTTATAATATTTACAATTTTTTTTCAGAAAAAATAAATTTTTTTTTTGGAAAAAATAAAACATTTTTTTCGCAAAAAGAAAACATTTTTTTCGCAAAAAGAAAACATTTTTTTCGCAAAAAGAAAAAAATTGGTTTTGAAAAAAAAAATTAATAATTAATTAAAAAAAAAAAAAAAAAAATTTTTAGATAAAATAAAAAAAATTTTTTTGGAAAAAATATTAACATTTTTAACAATTATTTTTCTTAATTTTAGCATCTTATTTTGATAGCGCTTGATGCGGCTCGCATCAATGAACGCTCATAATAGCAATCTATTTCTAAAAACTTCATTATTAAACACGAAAATTCATGGAAACACGGAAATCTCACGCGATAAAAACCCACTTTAAAAATAATAACAACAATCTATTTCTAAGAAATTGATCAAAAAACAAGGAAAAATAAATATAATATAGTAATTTTAATCTATAATGATAAAACTTGCAAAATAGATAAATACGAATTTTCTTGAGTTTTAAATTGTATAAAAGCTGACTTTTATCAACGCATTTTTTCAAATCTTAAACCGAAATTGAAGAAGACAACTCAACAAAATGACGACTAAAATCTACAAATGCTTAACCTTAACGATCATTTTTTATTTAAAATTGTTACCGGTAAAAAAAAAAAAAAATTAAATTTGAAGAATTTAAATTAAGTAATTAAAAATTATAACTTAAATTAAATTTTTATGCTCCAACTGATTGGAGGTTGTTGATAAATTCGTATGCGTATTATTACAAGATTGCGTTCTCTTTGTCAAATTTTGATAAAAATGAATTATTGTTTTTGTATTTATTTGAATTAAAATTCCCCATTTAATAATAAATAACCAATTTTTTTAGAATATGACTTCTACAACTGAGTCGATGTCATGTTAACTCGATTAGCATAATTTTCAATTTAAAAGCAAAAAAACAAGTCCAAATTTTAATGAAAATAAATAAATTTTTTTTAATATTTAGTTACAACAACAACATCACCGATTTAACAATGCATAATAACATCTGGCATGTGATCTCCTCCATTGAGTCGGCACATGTTAACGCGTGTAACGAAGTTTCTAATCACTCTCTCGCACAGGTGTCAGATTTGGATGTTGGCAATTACTCGTATGAAAATTTTGCTAATGGAGTTAACATGTGCCGACTCAGTTGTAGAGATCATATTCTAAAAATTGTTTTTTGTCATTAAATCGGAGATATTGTTGTATGTACATATTAAAAAATTACTTCATTTCATGAAAATTTAACTTATGTATTCGTTTTTGAAAAACTCCGTATATATAATATAATATATACTTATATAGGGTATTCGTAGGATGACGTTAGTTTTGAACCATGAATAAATCAGTCTATTTTTAATGAAAATGAATTATTTTTTTTTGAATTTACATTAAATAACACCTCCCATTTAATATTATAAAACACCTTTTAGAATCTGACCCTTACAACAGAGTCGGCACGTGTTAATGCGGCTCGAGGAAATTTTTATTAATTCTACGGTAGATGCTGGCACGTGCCAAGATGCAGTCGGCAGGTGCAGGCTGTAAGTCCGCAAAAGCATTAGCCGTCAAAGTGAGCGCGTGATCACGTCTATACGTGCCGACTCTGTTGTAGAGAGTATGATCTAAAATTTTTTTTATTATTATTATTATTATTATTATTATTATTAAAGGAGAAGTGTTAATTAATAGAAAAATAAAAAAAAAAATACAGTACCGGTAATGCATATTCATTAAAATTCGACGAATTTATTCAAGTTTCAAAACTAACGTCATCCAACAAACACCCTATACTTTTAATACATGTACTATTAAAAATGCAAAAATAAAATAGGCAGAAATAGTACCATTTTTCATCCCTATTGGTCAAGAAAATTTTACGTGACAATTTTTATTTTTAGGATTTCAACTTTAACTTTTAAGCTGTAAAAATTTTTAAATTTTCTACCAAAATTAATATTAATTCAAAATAAAAGGACCTTAATTTAATACAATTATTTAATTTTTACTAACAACTGGCTTTTTTTAACCACATTATATTAATCAAAAAAAAAAAGTATTTATAAAGGAATATTTTGGCAGTAAAAAAACAAATTTTTTTTGTCAAAGTAGGAATACATTATTTAAGGAACACTCTGTATAATAATATTAACATCGCTATTATAAAATAATATACACGGTGTTGCGTGTCCTCCAAAAGAATATCTGCTTCAACACGGGAGAGGATGTGACGTGGTTTACCAAGTGTTTACGTTTTTAATCTTTTTTGCTCGAGAGATTTTGGAAGTGCAAATTTCAAACGATATTATCATCAAAATTCAATCGCTATCGCAGAGTATACAATTCCAGGGCCGTGCCGTGCTATGATTCAAAGAGGCAGCCGGATCAGGCGTCAACATTTATAAAAAATTATTTTATTATTTTATAGAAAAAATGGGCTAAATAAATGAAATAAAATTATTGCAAAAACTAAAAAAAATTGGAAAAATATTATTGAAAAAAAAATATATATATATGGAAAAAATTTATAAAAAATAAATTAAAAAAAAAAATTGAAAAAAAAAATTGAAAAAAATTTGTGAAATAATAATGGAAAAATTAAAAAAAAATGAGAGAAATAAATTTTTAAAAAAAATCGATGAAATAAAATTGGAAAAATTGAAAAAAATATTAACTTTATAAAGAATAAATTTTGAAAATTTAAAAATTTGGAAAAATTAATTTAAAACAAAATCAAAAAAAAAAAAGATGAAATAAAATTGGAAAAAATTAAAATTAAAAAAAAAAAAAAAAAAATTTAAAAAATTAATTTAAAAAAAATCGAAAAAAATTGATGAGATAAAATTGCAACGATTAAAAAAAAAATGAAAAAATTGTGTAAAAAAATTAATTAGTAAAACAAGAAAAATCGAAAAAAATTTGATGAAATAAAATCAGAAAAACTATAAATAATAAAAAAAAAAAAAACCGAATTTGATAAATTGGAAAAAATTCAGAAAAAGCGAAAAAATTGATTACCTAAATATTATTTCGAAGGCTTGCATTAAATTGAAAAAATGTACCACACGGCCCTGTACATGTCAATCCAAGGACACATACTATTATATGAGTGGGGTATACAATCTGTAAAATTATCTCACTATTATTAACAATTGTCACCATTTTAAGTAGAAATACCTCGAAAACATATCGATATCAGTAATTTAATTTCATGGAAAAATTTTTTAAAAAGAATTAGATAAAAATAATCAAAATAATAATAATAATAAAAAAACTAAGATTTCTTCATTAGATACAAAAACAACGATTGTGTACGAACAGCCTATATAAAAGCTCGTTTTTCCCAACAATTTTCATTGCAATTCAATGCACACAGCTTAAAAATGCCTTCCGCAATCTCAATCCTCGCTATTATCTATTTCCCACTGCTAATCAACTGCTTAAGTGACTTAAAAAAAGTCAACAATTTACAGCAATTCATCGCCACTGAGAAAATCGAAGCCGAATTCTACACTTCCGCCACCTACGCCAACACCTACGACGATTGTACCCAAGACCCCAGCCTCGTCTACCTAGGAGACCTGTCCACCGGAACCCACCTCCAGTACGACCAAGTGGATTTCGGCAGTGGCGTGGAGAGAGTGAGCCTACGCGTGGCCAACGTAGACAGCAGCGCAGCTGTAGAAATCGGCCTGCAAGTGTCCACTTCCGTCGGCCTACCCGGCCCTCCCATCCTCACCGTCCCCATCAATTTCACCGGAAGCGACCAGTGCGCTTTCGTCACTGTGGACGTAGCCCTCGAGATACACGTTTCGGCGAAACTCAGCTTATACATTACGATTCCTTCCGGGGAAGGCGGTCAGCTGTTTCTGGACTGGTTCCAGTTCAGCCATAACAGCAGCGGTCAAGACGTACGTCCGGCCACCGAAAGAATCCAAGCGGAGAACTTCGATTACGCCGAAGGCACCGCAATTAGCCACAATTGTTCCGACGCGGCTATTCACGGCGATTCCTACTCGTGGCATCTGGTGGAGTACTACGCGGTGGACTTCGGCGTCGACGGCGTGCAAAGCGTGAGTGTCCGCGCGTACACCTTCGAAACCGACACGCCCAGCATTGGTTTCGTGGACGGAACGACCTTAAACACTTTGGCCACCGTCGAATTTAAGAACGTAGGTAATAGTTGCAATTTCACTGAAGTGAGCGCCGACGTGACCTTTAGCCCCACCGGAGTGCACAACCTGCTCATACATTACTTCGATGGCTCTTATACCTACATCGATTCGTTCGTTTTCGTCCCACGGGACAGAAAATGGAACGCGACGGACAAGATGGAGGCGGAAGATTATACTTCCGCTAATAATACGTGGCTGTTTGCGGATTGCGGCGATTCTAGCATTAGTTACGTGGGGGCGCTGCAGGCTGATTCCGGCCTGGAGTACGACGGAGTGGACTTTGGGAGTGGAGTGGACACGGTCACTCTGCGCGTCTCTAACACTTATACAGGGTCACCGCTGAAGGTCGCCCTGCATTTAGGTTCCTCCACTACCACGCCCTTCGTCACTATCTCCGTTGGACAAACAGGAACAGGAAGTTGCGATTTCAATACTATTACTACTTTTCTGGATACCCGACCTATTGGGTTACAGAAGTTATTCTTCACGTTTCCGTCGATGCCAGGAGAATATCTAAACTTGGATTGGTTCCAATTTAATCCCACTTTAAACTAACTATAGGCCTATATAAAACAGCAATTACTGTTTAAATTTTATGATGCCACAAATTTTAAATTTTCATTAGGATTTTTGATGATTCTTAAATTAACGTAGTTTTTAAAAAACGAATAAACAAGTCAAATTTTAATGAAAATGAATTTTTTTTTTATATTTACATTCAACAACACCTCCGATTTAATAATAAAAAACAATTTTTGGAATATGACCTCTACAACTGAGTCGGCACGTGTAAACGTGCTCACTTTGACGGCTAAAGCTTTTGCGGACTTCCAGCCTGCAGCTGCCGACTGCATCTCGGCACGTGCCGGCATCTACCATAAGATTAATGCAAATTTTTTTCTCAAATTTCCTTGAGCGCATTAATACGTGCCGACTCTGTTCTAGAGGTCACATTCTAAAAATTGTTTTTTATTATTAAATCGGAGATGTTGTTGTATGCAAATATTAAAAAATTAATTTATTTTCATTAAAATTTGACTTGTTTATTCGATGAAAATTCCGATAATTATCGAAATAAAGATAGGCGATTTTCGAATGCCGAATTCGATTATTGCTTCTAAACAACACTATCGATTTATTTATTATTATTATTTTTTTTTAGGATTTTTCACGTGCCTGTCACGAAAGAGAACTGTACCAAAATTTGACCCGAGATATTATGATTCTCGTGGTAAAACTGTTTATCTCTCGAATTATTAATAAAAACAAATATGAATGCTCTTATAGCTCCCACTTAAAAATTAATTTAGATTTAGATTTAAAAAAAGATAAATTATGTGGATATCAAAATCACGAAATTGTATGAAAGTAGGCCTACAATTTTGTGGACATTAGCACGAACGACAATAACAATTTTTAAAAATGCCGAAAAGCAATGCCATGAGAGAGTTTTTTTTAGGCGCCTGAGTTATTATTTGCAAATCAAACTCATTTCGAAAAATTATAGTAGAAAGTCTGATAACTCCAGAATACAATCTGTAAAATTATTATCTATATCATTAAAAATGGCCACCATCTAAAGTAGAAATTTTTAGAAAAGATACAGCAGTATCACTAATTTTTTTTTTTAAATTCATGGAAAAGTTATTGAAAATATTTGATAAAAATAATCAGAAAAAAAATATATATATTTTGAATAGATCACAATAATTGTACTAGTATATAAAGCGCACTTTTCCAAATTATTCTTCATTATTATTTTCTGCACGAACATGTTTTCTCCTATCTCTTTCCACGCTATTATCTACTTCCCACTGCTAATCAGTTGCGTAAATGGCTTTAAAAATGTCAACAACTCGCAGCAACTCATCGCCACCGACGGAGTAGTAGTAGTTCCGGCCACTGAAAGGTTGCAAGCGGAAGACTACGATTACGCGGAGGAAATGACGGTCAGTCACAATTGTTCCGACGTGACTATTGTAGCCGCTGACTATTACAACTTGGCCGAGTTCTACCAAGTGGATTTCGGCGTCGGCGTGCAAAAAGTCAGCGTTCGAGCTTACTTTCTATACACAGGTCCGAATTCTATCTCATTCAGCGCCGGAAACACCCATTTTGTCAGTGTCCAACTCAATTACACGGGAGGAAGTTGCAACTTTAGTGAATGGAGCGCGGAGATCGACGTTTCTCCCACCGGAGTGCAGGACCTGTCCCTCGTCTTGGACCAGGGATATTACACCTACTTAGACTCATTCGTGTTCGTGCGAGAGGAAGCAAATTTCAACGCCACGGACAAAATTGAAGCGGAAGATTATACTTCCGCCGGAAATGTATCGCTGTTCGAAGACTGCGGGGTCACGGACGTGGGGGCGCTGTTGCCTAATTCCGTGCTGGAGTACGATTTAGTGGACTTCGGGAGCGGAGTGGACACGGTCACTCTGCGCGTCTATAACATTTACCCCGGGCCTCCTCTCGACGTGGCCCTGCATGTAGTCTCCTCCACTACCACTCCCTTCGTCACTGTCCAAGTGGGACAAACTGGAAGTGCGAGGTGCGATTTCTATACCGTTACCACCTTCCTGGACACGCGACCGAGTGGGCTGCAGAAGTTATTCTTCACGTTTCCGTCGAGGGAAGGAGGGTATTTGCACTTGGACTGGTTTCAATTTAATCACACTATAAACTAATTTCGCTTACCATTATTGTAATCTTTGCATAATTTTAATTATACTTTCGATAAATTATTGTTAATGCGATTGAAATAATAAAATTGCATGTATTAAAAATCAACATGATAGTGATAGAAAAGGAGGTTACGCTTTTAAAATTTACTCAAAAAAATTCAATGTTTTATGACTCAATTGACATCTCAGGTTTCCTTCTACGCGTTCCAGAGTGTTCATTCCAATTTTTTTAATTCCTCTTAAATTCCATTTTTTTTAGCCGAAAGAGGTTTTTTGGTTGACAATTATTTAAATAAGCATAATTTAAACAAAGAAACTAAGATTTTACTTTTTTTGTATCGGCAAAATTTTGGTTTTAATTGTGATGCCATTGAATTAACATGGAGCGTGAGTTGTCTCAGTGCACAGAGGCTGGCGGGCGCTAAATTTAAGCCATTTTTATTAATTATAGATATTAATAAACCCGAAATGATAATCTTTCATTGTGAAAAAAAAAATTTTTTTTATTAACAAAAATGTTAATTTTATTAGCTATCAAAATAAGTAAGTGAAATCGCGTCACCCTGTACATGATTGCGGTAGAAAGAGTGGAAGAGATAATTTAATTTAATTTATTCAATTTGACACCCCCGAGGGCAAATATAATATTTTCAATACCACGCCAATATAAAAAATATATAGGTGTATATATATCACCATTGCAATAAAATTTACTTAAAAGAAATTAATTAATCGAAGCGACATATAAATTATCTTATCTATTGACCAATAAATCGTCCGTCTTAATTAATATATCGGAAAATTATAGTTTGTCTAAGCACATTCTGGTATAAATTTTATCAACTTTGCGACTCGTCACTTCCGTTTTAAAATGGCAACACGCCACCGAAACACACGAATCACAATCTACTGCTATTTTTCTTAGGTCTGTTGGGACGCTATTCCAAAATAGCACATCGCGGTAGTTGGACAATCGTCGCGCAATTGGGTCCCTCACGAACGGTCGAGGCACAGTTAGCTGTCTGTTGTATCCCGCATTCAGAGCCAGACTCGGAGCTTCTCTTCCAAACTCCCCCGCTCTGATCCGGCTCTGTATCGAGAGCAGTAGCCATTGGGCAATATACTCCCGTGGCTTTTATTATTTCTTCAAAAAATGTAAATACCGTAATTAATTATTTTTTGTTTTTTCAATTTGATAAAAATTAATATAGGTCAATGGAAAACCGCAATCTCACACAAATACAGCAATCTCATCAAGAAAAATTTTGAACTAATTATTTCAGAAACACTAAAAAAAAATTAAATAAATAAAACAATCAAAATACAAATATAAATCATCACGTAATTTTATCGCTTTTGCGATGTATAAAATTCAATCCGAGAGCAAAATGTGAGGAAGAAAATTAAATTATCCGCATTATTAAAAAGTAATTGCTACCATTTTAACCCCAATTTACGAGCTATTTAAAAGTTAATTAAATAAATAAAAAAATAAAGTAAGTCAATAAAAAGGAAGATACCCTTAATAGATATACGAAAGCGTATATATATACCCCTTCATTTTTCCAACCTATTTTCATTAGTATTCTACACACAAGAAGTGTGAAAATGTCTTCCCCAACCTTTCGTCTCGCCATTATTTACTTCTTACTGCTAAGCAATAATTATTATTATTGCGTTACAACCGATGTACAGCAATTCGTAGCTACCGGGAAAATCGAAGCCGAATTCTACACTTCCGGCTCCAATTTTAGAATAATTTACGACGATTGCCCTCAAGATTCCACCATCACGTACCTAGGAGACTTGTCCCCCTCCACCTTCCTCAAATACGAACAGGTAGACTTTGGCGCTGGAGTGCAAAAAGTGAGCCTGCGCGTGGCCAACGTCGCCCCCAACGAAGCCCTGGACATCTCCTTGCACTTGACCAGCGCAACCAGCACTCCCATCCTCACTATCCCCATCAATTCCACCGGAAGCGAGCCGTGCGCTTTCGTCACCGTCAACGTGGCTCTCGAAAATTACGCCACCGCAAAACAAGACTTATATATTACCTTTCCTTCCGGCGAAGCGGGCCAGCTGTTTTTGGATTGGTTTCAGTTCAGCGAAACCAAAGGAGAGCGAATATTTTCCGCTAGGGAAACTATTCTAGAGGAAGACTACGATCACGGAGAAAATGTCTACCCTGTAAGGGGCGGCATTAAAATAGATTCGGCTAAATACGACGGAGTAGCCGAATATTACCAAGTGGACTTTGGTGAAGGAGATGTGGAAAGTGTGAGTATTCGAGTGCAGTCTGGCTCCGGCCACGTCGAATTTCGCGTCGGAAGCGGCACTAACGCCCCCTTCGCCACAGTACCCGTGGATGTCGCTTCTCAAAGTTATTATACAAAAGTAAGCGCCGAGGTGGACGTGGTTCCCACCGGAATGCAATACCTCTTAGTTACTCTCGATTCGGATTTCATCATTTTGAACTCGTTCGTTTTCGAGGCAGAGGAAGAGCAATTCAACGCGACGGATCGAATCGAGGCGGAGGATTATACTTCCGCTGAAAACGTAGCGCTGTACGAAGACTGCGGCGACCCTAGCATTTCCTACGCGGGGTCGCTTCAGCTTAATTCCGTGCTGGAGTACGACGGAGTAGACTTCGGGAGTGGAGTGATCGCGGTCACTCTGCGCGTTTATAGCTTTTATACCGGGACCCCTCTCGACGTGGCCCTGCATTTAGGCACCTCGAACAGCACTCCCTTGGTCACTGTTCGCGTGGGACAAACCGGAACTGGAAGGTGCGATTTCTACACCATGACCGCCTTCCTGGACACGCGACCTACAGGGGTACAAGACTTATTCGTGACGTTTCCGTCGGAGCAAGGAGGATATTTACACTTAGACTGGTTTCAATTTAATCAAACTGTCGACTAAAATTAAGTACGGTTTAACTACAATAATAATGTTGTGAGCAAACTATTTAAATATAAATGTGATAAAATTATGAAAACGATTAGAATAATAATAATAATAATAATAATAGCGTTTTTTCGGGCATAAAATTAACACTTTATAAGGAAGGAGATTATTTGAACTTAGATTTGCTCGTTTTAACTCAAACTATCCCCTAAAAATCATTATAATGATAAATATTGTTTTTGTTAAAAATAAGCTTATTCTTAACGAGATTAAAATTAATATATAAAAATATATTTCAATAGTTGTTTTTTTGGATTAAAATCTGTCACAGGAAGTACAGGAAAATAATTTTTCTAAAAGAACATTAATTTTATGTTATGCAGTAACAAAAAACATAATAATTATACAAAATGTGATCACATTAATTAATAAGACGAATTACAACTTTTAGCCTTCGAACATAAAATGAATGTTCAACCTATCAAACTGTAAGCTAAACTAACTACTGTATCTAAAACTTAAAAAATTTGCAGCAAACATTACATTTTATTTGCAATTTCGATAAAATTTAATGTGTTTATGCAATTAAAATAATAAACTTGCAATAATAAAATTGCATTTTATTTATTTATTATTATTTTTTTTCTAAAATTCCTAATTGAAAATGATGAAGTTTTAATAAATAATTTTTGAGGGTTTGTTTATTTTTTTTGTTTTTGTTTTTTTTTTTTTGTTTATAAGAAAAATTTTTTTTCTCGTAATTCATACAACTAAAATTTAATAAATCAATTAAAAATTTCAAATAATAAAAAAAAAATTATTTCCAAGGTTAAAAATTTAATAATAATAAAAAATTTTATCTTCTAAAATTATTACTGTATCAAGATTTGATTTTAACTAGATTATTTATATCATAAACTTTCCATCATCAAATTAAAAAAACAATATTTCGCATCGAGTCATTACGGAAATCCAAACCAAAATCGATACCAAAGCAGTTTATAATAATTATTGGAGTTTCAAGAGTCAGTTTGAAAACGTGAACCAAATCTACATTGATTACGGTAAACGTAAACAATAACAATAAGAAAGAAAATATAAGACCCATGGTAAGGGCTAATGGACACGCCATGGTCAACCTCGATTCGGTCTCTCGCTCAATTTATCAACAGCGTAGAAAAATAAAGGTTGGTTTTATATACGAGTTTATCATATTTTATCAAGATTTATTTTTCATTAAATATTATCTTAAATTTTTTTAGGCGATTATTTATCTAAACGTTTTATAAATTTTTTTATTAATGTTTATTAAAAATAAATTCAGTTTATTTCTAGTGTTGATTAAACAAACTGTTGGGAATAAAATTATTATTGTACTTAATTCGATTAAATTATGTTTTTATAACTCTTTCCTCGAAATTAGCCATCAGTACTAAAGGGAAATAAACCATTTTTTAGATTATATGACACTTACAGGAGTACTACACAATGTTATAGAGTTACTTATTCAGTTTACACACGGTTTTCTTAAAACCAAGTACAAAAATTAATAATAATTGCCTATCCTACTAAACACGTTTTACTAAAGCTAAGGCTAAGTAGACAAATTCTATTACTGCACATAGTCGTAAACATTTCGACACTAACAAGTTCTATTACTGCACATAATGTTGAACATTTCGAGAGCGACAAGTTCTACTATTGCGTGTAACCTTGAACATTTCAATGCAAAGCCAATGGAAGGGTTCTATTAATTACAACACTAAAATCTCAACTCTAAAATCATGTAAACAAAGCTTAAAATAAAAAAAGCTAAGGCTAAGTAGACAAATTCTATTACTGCACATAGTGGTGAACATTTCGACAATGACAAATTCTATTATTGCGTGTACCTTGGAACATTTCAAGTCTGACAAATTCTAAAAGCACAGTTCAAAACATTTCAAGACTGACAAGTTCTATTACTGCACATAATGTTGAACATTTCGAGAGCGACAAGTTCTACTATTGCGTGTAACCTTGAACATTTCAATGCAAAGCCAATGGGAGAGTTCTATTAATTACAACACTAAAATCTCAACTCTTTAACCACTTTAAAAAAAAGTTATTCTGAAACTCATAAACCTGGTAAACTTAAACTTACTAATACTAAACCATTATAAATAAACTTATGCTTATTTCGAATAAATTATATTAAGATAAAATATGTACGTAATAATTTTCCCCTCCCGAAATAATTATGACGTCATTTGATTTTTTAAATTTAAAAAATTAAAATTTGTTGTAAAAAGTGAAGGAAAATAAATACATAATTATTAAAGAGACACTCGCTCAGAGCATGCGCAAAAAAATAAATCGTAATACATGTACCACTGTATCTTTTTTCCTATATAATTCATGTATCTAACGCTTATGATGAGTGTGGATTTAATTTTGCCCTGCTGGAAATGTTTTGTTTTTTTAACTAATAATTTATTTCGACACCTAAAAACGCAAAAGTAGTTTTTTATCGCAACCTCCAATTTCATATCAAGTTGACTTTGGATTTATAATTCTCGCATTGGAATTAATAAAATTATATGAACGCTCCCACTCATAGCCCCTACTTATAAAGAGAGAGAGAGAGAGAGATTACTCAAGTTTATCCAGTTTATCATTTATCAAGATTTATTTTTATTAAATATTATCTTAATTTTTTTTAGCTCATTATTTAGTGAAAAATGTTATTAATTTTTTTTTTTTTGATGTTTAAAAATAGAATTGTTGATTAAAAACAGCGTTAGTCAACGGGCACCAAACCAGCTTAATCCGGCACTGCAGCACTCAGTTTCCGTCTGCTGCAACAGTTGTGTTTCTCCAATAATTAATAATTCTTCATAATTAATCAGACAATAACCCAAAAATCGAATAATTTTTTTCAACCGCCCAAAATCAAAGATTACTGTTGCCATCTCCCATTATTTTTGAAACCTAAGGTACCGACAGGTACGTGAGATTGTGACTGTTGTTAGTTCCGCCGCTCTATTTTTCCTTATCTCAAAATTAATACTCGATAATTAAAAATACCTGTAGTACCATGTTTCAATTAAAAAAAGGATTTTTAATTTCAATACGGTAATTAAAAAATTATTTTAGTTAATTACGACTTTTATTTTTTTTACTTATGGTAAGTAATATCCAGTGTTGAAAAAAGAAAGGAATTTTCTCACAAATTTTGATTTGAATTTTTTTCTCACAAGTTTTTAATTTTTTCTAACAATTATTTTTGAATTTTTTCTCACAAATTTTGAATTTTTTTTCTCAAAACTTTTGAATTTTTTCTCACAAATTTCGTAATTTTACGCAAGAAAATAAAATCTCTACTTAAAAATTTTGTAAATGTCGCATTTTTTGCAAAAAAGCATTAAATTTCCTAAAATAAACGATAACTTTCCATAAAAAAATAATAAAAAAAAGTCACATGATAAACAGCTGACGTGGGTTTGACCGCCATCTAGCGGACTTTTCTCGCAACTCATAAATCTAGCGCGCCAATCGAAACAAACATTTCAAATATTATAAAAACCACAAAAAATTACTAAATTAATCACAATAATTATTATGATCGCAATAATTAATAAATTTTTAATCTATTTTATGCCGCATTTATCTACAATTTAATTATTCCGCGAACAGCTGAAATTTGAGTAAACAAATAGGCGATGGTATCGAAATTTTTCAACTATCGATATGGCAATCATCGTTAAATAATCGGGAAAAAAATGTTATTATTTATTACATAATGATTACGTATGGGTAGATAGGCCTAACACTAACTAAACTAAGGAAAAGTACACTTACACATTGGACGATCCATTCCGAGACACGTCGACCCGACAGCGGTAGTGAAACGCAGTCGCCATTGTTGACATCTCTGAAGACACTCAATTTCATCGGTCGCTCACTGCTCAACGACCATCCCTTCTATTCCGCACTCGTACGCGGCAACTGTTATTGTTTTAATTATCCACACCCATTCAACGACGAACTCGCGTACACATAATTAATATCTCGAGTCTTAAACCGTAATAAAACTCGTAAAATAATACGTACTCCGAAACGATGATAAAAAACAACAACAATTCCGACGAGAAGAACGAAACGTCATCTCGACGTAAACATTCTCGATCCGGGTCATTCGGATCAGCGCTCGGGATCACTTCGTGAACGAGCTCAGCGCTCTAGTACGAGCGTCAACCGCTAGGGGAATTATACACCGCCTCCCTAATGGAAGAGTCCATCGGCAGACGTCGAGTGACGGCGGCCATTATTTGTTTACATTTTACGTCATCTGCATCGATGACGTCAGAGGCAGGCAATACTACTGTACTGTAAATGCAATCTGCATTTTTAAAAACTCTTTTGATATTCTTTTTATGCTTCATTTCAGTTTTTTTTTTTTTTTTTTGGGAGATCAATAATATTAATGTACTGTCTTTAAAAATGTGACTTTAAAATAAATAAAAATATTACTAAAATTAAAAAAAAATAAAATAAAATAAAGGGTATATAAATGAACTTGATTAAATTTATTTCAGGCGTAAAAAAAATTTTTTTTTTTTTTTGAATTTGAATGTTTTTTTTTTTTTTTTTAAATAAACTAAAAAAAAAAAAATTTCGAATATTTTTTTTAATTACGGTACGGTAATAAAAATAAATTATTTTTCTGCAGAAACACAATTTTTTAAAAAAAATTTGATATTAAATGACGCAATATTTTTAAGATTTTTTAACACTTGTTATTTTATTTATTTATTTATTTTTTTTTTCATATCAAGTGGAAATTGAAAAGTACTTTTAAGTATTTTTAAGCCTACATTTTATTCTATAAAAAAAAAACTGACGGGTATACAGACAGTTTATTATGTGTGTTTTATTATCGTTACAGCGATATATCATATATTGTAGAAATTCTTTAAATTATTATTTTTATTTAATTAATTTTAAGAGCTTTAAAAAATAATAACGCTTGATTAAATGGTAATTACTGTAATTAAATTTGATTTAAAAAAAATTAATTGGGAGTGACAGTTTGATTGAAGACGAACCAGTCGAGACGTAGTGCGCCTGGTTTTGATCCAGGAAATGTGAAAACGAGGTCGTGAATTCCGGCGGGTTTAGTATCCAGAAATTGATCTAGAGTATAAAAATCGCAGAATTCGCTTCCGGTTTGTCCCACCGGAAATGTGACAAAAGGTTCATACTGGGTCAATACTGTCCAAATGTAAAGCCACATAGAGAGTTAAGGCGGAGTTAAGATTGGACGCGCGCACAGTGACCATCTCTACTCCACTCCCAAAGTCCAAGTCGAAGTAGACCAGCGACGAAACGTTGGTCACAGTCTCGACATAATGGACACTGTCATCGGGACAATCCTCGTAAATGTTGATACTCTGCTGGGAATTGTAATCTTCCGCTTCCGTCTTCTCCGTGGCCAGCTGCGGTCCGCTATAACTGAAAGTTAGCCAGTCTATATTTAAACCAGGATTCGTATTATAAGTAGTAATGAAGAGGTTGTGCACGCCGCTTAGAGGGGCATCGAGGGTGAATTCCATAGTAATGAAATCGCAATTGTCAGTTCCGGTTGGATCGAGATTGAAGGAAAGAAAAGTAGTGCCATCGTAAGTGTCCAATTTGCATTCAATATTTTTTGTCACGCTAGTAGCGGAGTTGGACAGACGTATAGTGAAGGTGTCCAAGCGCACTCCGAACTCCACCTCGGCGTATTTCAGCGTATGAAGGTCGTAAGTTGTGGCAGCGGCGTGGACGTAAGTGATGGCGGGATCGGCGGTACAATTGTGGCCTACTTTAGAAAAGCTTTGCTCGTCGTCGTAATCTTCGGCTTGGATTAAATCAGTGGCGATAAAGTGTCCCAAACAATTATTGATGAACGTAAGCGACGTCAGCCAGTAAATGGTTAGTGCTAAAAGTAAGCGAAATTGAAACATTTTAAATGCTATTTAATGCACTAACGCGACACACTTTGATTTACAAAAAATGAAAATATGGGAGTTTTTATATTAAAAATTTGAAGGCCATAAATTTATATCTCTTTTTCAAAGTTTTAATCTACTTAGATTATAGCCTACATCTATTCAACTGCATTATCTAATTTTGATTTATTAAGCTTTGAACGTTGTGCAATGCTAAGAAATTATTAAAAATTGCGCCCAACTCTTTGTTATTAATCATTTTATTTGGAGAGGTCATATTCTAAAAATTGTTTTTGTATCAGTAAATCGGAGATGTTGTTGTATGTAAATATTAAAAATCTAATTCAATTTCATTAAAATTTGATTTCTTTATTCGTTTTTTAAAAACCCAGTAAATTTAAAAAGACGCGTTAGAACAATTACTGTACATGTATAAAGAAATTCTTAAAGTGAGGATTATTCATGACATGTGTCCAAAATATTTACTTTATTAAAAGGATTAAATACTAATTTATTTAGGTAACAGTTTTATATTATCACACGGAACTAATAAATTATTGTACACAAAAAAAAAAAATTGCCAGAGAAATAATAATAATAAGTCGCTAACATTTTATTGATTCACACAAAAACTGCTTGATAAACACTGCATAAAATTATAATAACACGTAGAGCGTATTTTAACAACAGAAAAAAAACTAAAAGATTTATTCGTTATAATATTGCTACGAGCCATTTCAACCATTTATTACCAAAACAAAACAAAAATTATTTTAATTGGGAGTTGCAGTTTGATTGAAGACGAACCAGTCGAGCCGTAGAACGCCGGATATTGCTCCAGGGAATGTAAAAACGAGGTCGTGGACACCGCAGGGTTTATTCTCCAGGAATATGGCTAGAGTGTAAAAGTCGCATAAATGGCTTCCGGTTTGCCCAATTGGAATGGTGACGAAAGGTTCATTTTTAACACTGTCCAAATGTAAAGCCACGTAGAGTGTCACGCCGGGAGATCCATTGGACAAACGCAAGGTGACCATCTCCATTCCACTTCTAAAGTCCAGCTGATAGTAGACCAGCGACGAGACATTGGTCGTAGCCTCGATATAATGGACACTGGTATCGGGACAATCGTTGTAAAATGTAGTGCTCTGCTGGGAGTTGTAGTTTTCCACCTCCATTTTCTCCGTGGCCAACCTCGGTGCACTGGTACCGAAGATGAACCAATCAACACTTACGTAATTAGACGTAGTTGTAATGTAAAGGTTGTGCACTCCGCTGAGAGGGCCATCGATTACGAATTCCATAGTGACAAAATTGCATTTGTCAGTCCCGGTTGGAGACAAAGAGAAGAAAAGGAAGTCATCAGCACTGAAACTGTCCAATCGGAAATACACATTACATGTACTGGATGTAGCGCTGTTAGACAGACGTATAGTGAGTGCATCCAAGCGCGCCCCGAAATCAATATCACTGTATTCGAGATAATAACTGCCGGATCCAACGTAAGCTGCGGCGTAAGTGATGTTGGGGTCAGCGGTGCAATTGTTGCTGACCACTTCAAAATAGCTGTCACCAGTGTAATTTTCAGCTTGGATTAAGTCGGTGGCGATGAAGTGAGTGGAACAGTCGATGAACGTTAGCCACGTTAACCAGGAAATGGTTAGTGCTAAGAGGATTCGAAACATTTTTAGCTTTAACTTTTTGCAAATGTGCGCCACAAGGTGATGCCGATTATAATAATATACGAAACAGCTTTTTAGAATAATAACGTCAAACGTTCAATCGTTTAAATATGGAGACCATTGATTTTATCTTCCTAGCTATATAATCAATGTGACTTTTCCATCCGAGGTTCTCATTAAATATGATTCCCAGAATCTTTATTTGGCTCTCAAATTTCACCGGGATTCCTTCTAATATTAGGGAATTCGATCTAATTTCCCTGCGGAGTGTACTCACTCCAATTGGGCATACAGTCGTTTTCCCCACATTTAAATTCATTCCGCGGTTCCGATACCAATCTGTTATCCTCCGAAAATCCTCTTCAATGACTCTCAAAAGCTCCTTAACTGATCCGTGTCGATTACTATAAAATAAAATCACATCGTCCGCGAAAAGAAAAATTTCACCTCTTAAGGCCAGTTCAGGCAGCTCTGCTGTGGCCAAAATGAACAGCAATGGTGACAGCGGCGACCCCTGAGGAACGCCCCCCCATAATTCGTACCATCCTGATAGTGCGTCCTGATCTCTAACCGCCAGGTGTCTTCCGGTCAAAAATGAGAGGACCAATTGCCAATGTCGATGGGCCAAATTCAAATAATTTACTCCGTCCATTAAAGTATTTTTTGGAATGGCATCAAACGCCTTTTGGACGTCTAGTCCCACCATATAAATCCAAGATTTATATATATATTTTTTTTTCTAAGAATTTAAAAATACAAGCTTTAACCTTGTCATATGTTAGATACCTGAGCTCCCGCGATCAAATCGGAGGGTTTTTTTTAATAATTATAATATCTTGATTTTAATTGAAGTGTTTTGTTATTCATGACGTAGCATAAAGGTAATGGAAATGTTTTTTTTTATTTTTTAAAAAAACTATTTAATTTTTTTCGAAATATTGAAATCTATGCCTGCCACTTCAAAACAGATTCCTAGGAAAGTTACTTAAAATATTAATATACTCCCATCTTACTTTTACTAATTAACATCACCGTATAGGAGAATAGGAGATAATTATTTACGGTAACCAGTAATTAAAAAAAAAAGTGAAACACAAGTAGTTAGATAATAATTTTAAGGGGAAAATAAATGTTATATTCCCGTTGAATATAGTATTATACATTTTATTAATTTGTATTCATAGGTCTTTCTTCGGTTTAATTTAATATAGATTTAATTAGAACGTAACTATTTTATTTGAATAAAAGAACTTTTTTTTTTGGAAAAAAAAATAACATACCCGTACTGGTATTATTAATTGAAAAAAAAAAACATATTTTATTTTATTTGAAAAAGCATAATTAAATTTATTTTTTGTATTAGTTTTTCCACGCACTCGCGAAAAA
>JAQGAY010000643.1:0-22733 GCA_034698085.1 Polydesmus angustus | reverse complement strand
ACCAATGCAAATGGTTTAGTGCATTTCTCATAATACAAATCGCTCAAAGTGCATTTCGCACTAATGACTACATTAGCTAGTAAAAGTGTTCATTTCAAATTTTAGATTCACATGTTTTGGTTTGTACATATCGATACATTGTATAATATTCCCTAAATTAAGTGCGAAAAACGTTAATACTACCTGTAGTCAAGAGCTAACATTAATTTGCATTGGTTGTTAAAGCATTGGTTTTCCCCTTCCAATTCGCTATAAACGGAAATTCTACAACATTTATTTGTTTTGGTCTGTGTTGAAAATTCGTTAAATCGAAAAACAACCAAAATACAAATTTATATTACCGGTATGTACTGTAAATGAAAAAAAATAATGGTATGGCATGGTACTCGTAGTACTGTGTATTATCTTCGATATTTATACGGTATAAGTAACTGTTATTCACGTTACATCTTTTCAATTGACATTCTGTGTTTTTTTTATGGCGGCGTAGTTCCTTCATTTTCCTTGTTTATTTTCTTAATATTTTTACTTAAAGCTCATTTGTTACCGGTAAAAATGAAATGTCGTGCACCATGCGAGAAAAGTATAATATGTTTACGTACTATGCGATCATTCCATGTGCTAACTAAAATTGTGTCCGTCGTTTTTTTCTCTTTTCCTCTCCAATAAATATAATTAGTGTGTATTAAAAGTATAATGATGTAATTCTTCGAACTTACGTTTTATTCCAAATAAGACACTAACGAGTAAATTTTCTAAAGACTTTAAGATACAAGTTGTTTTAAGAATTGGTTAATTCCATCAACATAATGTTCCGTAATAAGATTTTTTTCAACCCCCTTCTACGCCGTCGTTAACAGTGTTAATTGACAAAAAAATTGATTTTTTGTTGCTTTCAGAGCGCACTTAGCGCATAATATAGAATGTTTTTTCCTCGGTTCTTCTTCTTCAAGCGTCATACGGTAAAATGTCGTTACAAAGAACTTTGATAATACCGGTACTGTACAATACAGTATAACAAAAGATTTGATCTCGCGATATTTCAATTCAAAACAAAAATATTGAATAATGGATAGAATGAAAATTTTAAAAATAATTATTAATAATATTAAGCTGCTTTTCGATTCCTAAAGTTTTTAATTTTTGAAACGTATATTCTTTTAAAACAATCAATTCGAGTAAAGTTAAAGCAAAAAAATAATACCGATAATAAAATCTGTGACGTCATATTTGCCTTTTAAAAACTATTTTAACCAATTTTTGTTACGGTAGTTTGAAATTAATTAAAAATTAATGCAGTGCAGTAGTAAAAAAAATCTTATCCATCGCGCTCATTTTCGTTGTATCGACATTTCATTGTTATTTTTGCTCCTTTCAAACTTGATTATTTTTCTTCTTCTTCTTTTCCGACGACGAACGGTAGAAACTTATGAATTACAAAACAGTTTCCATTTTGTCGACCTGTATAATTCATCTTTAATAGCGTTTCGCGAGCTCCTCCCTCATCTTCCTTTTCCTGAGCTTACCACCGCCACCATCTTTACGCTTTAGAT
This sequence comes from Polydesmus angustus, assembly GCA_034698085.1. NCBI lineage: Eukaryota > Metazoa > Arthropoda > Diplopoda > Polydesmida > Polydesmidae > Polydesmus > Polydesmus angustus. The sequence goes on along the minus strand of JAQGAY010000643.1, from coordinate 21,180 downwards.
AAACAATGGAGAAAAGCCGATGCACGCACGAAAACAAAACAAATTTAAGATTAAGGCCTGTGTTACACTCTGGCCCAACTTTTCACGTCATCCATACTAAATCTACATTATTTATTTTTTTTAGAAATTGCGAACTAAAATAATAAATAAGCAAAAAAAATGGGGGGAAAAAAATATTATTTAAAAAAAAAGTAAAGAATAATAATCAATTGAATATTAGGATAATAAATCCGGTAAGCGCGTGTAACTTTCCACGTTTCGTTTTCAAATTGCATTGTAAATAGAAGACGCAATAACTATAGCGAAAGAAAATACCGGTATAATATACCGCGCTCCGTGTTCTCTGCAAAGAGAAGAAAATGCTCTCGCTAAACAGCTTTAACTAAAGAAAAGTTTCCGTATTCAATAAAAATCCTCTTATTTTCGGTAGCGTACCAGGTTTACATCATGTTCGCAGCTGACCTGGAAACTCATCACGTAGTTTAGAGATATCGGTTTTGTGTATATACGGTAACGCAAAAAAAAAAAAATGCTATTCCAACATCGCATTTAAGAACAAAGACCTTTACAGTCTTAAAAACAAACGCTAAATAATGCTTTTTCCTTCAGCACGCGCCTTCGAACAATCGGGTATTAATAATAATTTAATAAGGTAATCATAATTTCGCAAGGGAGAAAAAAAAATCAAAATGTCGCTCTAAAATTTTATGCGGTATTTAAATTGTATTAACAAAATAAAGAGTTGAAACAATGACGGTCTGGCATACACATAATTTTTTTTTTTTTTTTATTAATTTTCTATTAATTAAGGAAAAATATTTTTTTTATTGCGTTGCGCAGTTTTAACGGGTTTTAGGAATCTGCGCATTCGGTATTTGAATTTGTTTTTGATTAAACAAGGAATTTTTCATTAAATTGTTAAGAGATTGTTGAACTTTTTTTTCGTATATTTCTGCAAACACTTAACAACGTGTGTTTAAATTTTTATTTCTACTTTTACTTATTAATTTTCCATTAAACCGAGATACTTATGTTGTTACTTTCTAGCTCAACCCTTCATTCGAAATGCGTGAATTGATTTCTTGTATAAAATCTTAATGTACATTAATATTTTATCCTCCGTTTTTTTTTTACCCCATATTTTTTTTTTTTAAGTTAAGCTTAACCTGATTTTGATTGGATAAAAGTACAGTGGAACTCCAATATTCGTCCCCCACCAATATCCGTCATTTTCGAAATTCGTCATGTTTTTTCTTGTTTAATATTCGTCGTAGATTCAATATTCGTCATACTTTTGACGCCACTTTCAGTCAGCTGATCGTCATTTTTAGTGTGAATTTTAAAAATCATAGCAAAAAAACTAAAATTTTAAATTTTTTTTTAAAAAAACGAGTGCTAACGTCTGAAAATGCTGATAAATGATCACAACATCAACACAAGTAAATCTGGGGTAAAGCTAAAGCAATATTATTTGATTAAATATCTTATTCCTAAGCAATTAAAATATTTTTGCAAAGATTTCTGAGTTATTTTGTTTTTTCTTAAAGGTAGGTAGGTTCTTACATGCAAAATTCAGGGCTGGGAACGGATTAAACCATTTTTAATGTATTCCTATGGGACAAATGTGTCCGATATAACTCATTTTTGTTATTCGTTCATTTCTCTGGAACGGATTAATGACGAATATTGGAGTTCCACTGTACAGTATATATTTCAATATTTATAGCATTTTCTAAATTAAGTAAATTGAAAACTGAAAAAAAAAACACATCAAACTTCATCTACCCGAAAATGGCAACAGACTTTGCAAATGAAGAAAGTGCGGTGAGCAACTCGGCCGTGTAAATGCACTTTCCAAACAGGTGTGAAGTGACGATCGTACGTGAGAGTGCAATTTACGAGCGTGAACCGTCGACATAAAACGTTTCGCGCTCCTCCCCACTTATCTGATAAAAATGTATTCACCCAACGTCGAAGCGAACATAAATAATTCCGTTACTGTTAAAAGCTTTTTTTTTTCTTTTTCTCCCCCTTTCTTTTTAAACAACTCCATCTTTTCATCTACGATATTTTCTCTACCTGTGAACATTTCGCTCCCTAAGTAGCGCTTAAATTTTCCTTTTTTAAAAAAAAATTGATCGATCACATTTTCACTCAAAATCTAAAAAGATGACGTGGCGTCACCCTGTAAGTGACCGAACGGTCATCGATTTTTAACCCTACTCGAGGCTGGAACGATGGTGGCTAGAGTGATGAACACGGCCAACTAAATTGTTTTAGTCGAAACGTAATAATGAGTGAAACGCTGTCACTCTGTTGTTCGCCATCATCGACCTTAAACGGTGAATTAGGCTAGCGAGTCACGTCCTGTTTCACACCCCCGTCCCTCGCCGCAATTCTACGGCGTCTCGGAAAGTCAACGTCAATTCCGAATCGACGGGATTCTCACTTGGCTTCTCCACACTTGAAAAGACCCCAAAAGAAATAGATAAAGAACAATAGTAGGAAAATCGAGAGTCAAAAAGGAAATTGCGGACCGGAAATATACCCGAAATAAAAATAAGAAACGAACGGAAACTTAAGTGCTGCGTGAGACTTTTGGTTTTAAGAGAGAAAAAACAACAATTGCAAATTACGTTATGTTAAAAAAAAAACGAAAAAAAAAATCAAGTTTCAATTTACCGTATTGAAAAATAAATAATTTATCACGCCTGCGCGGGAACGATGCAATTGCTAAATTTGTGCGAGATCACCGTTCGATGGCACGCAAATGATTAAGCCACGTTCACACACGCAATATTGAGGATAAACAGCGGCTTAGAAACGATTTTTGTAACTGTAAGCAAATATTTTTTTAGGTTTCAAAAATCGAAAAATGTCTCATGGATGCGATGGGAAAAAAATGTCTAGATTTTATAAATCGATTAAAAAGGGGACAAACAGTCTGAAACTTGAAAAATATAAAAAAAACTCTTCATGCTTATAAAATTGTATATAATGCAATTAAGTAATTGGCATGCTCAAATTATTGAGTTTAGGCTTTCATAATCATTATTTAAAAAAAAGTGTTTTTGCAGACGATTTAATGTTTTTTTTTAAAGTGTTTTTGAGAAAAAATGTGCGGCTGGTTGCACAGGCAACAGATTTTATTAAATTAAAAAAAAAATCCTAAAAACGCAAAAATGAAAATCTGTTTTTTTTAAAAAAAATGTAAAAATCGTAAACAAAAACAAAAAAATAACCTCGTGGGTGCGAAGTTGTATAAAATGCGATCATGTAATATTGATAAGCTTGATTTTTTGACTTTAGCTACTGAATACAAATAGATTTTGTAGAGGTTCTCAGGCGTGTTTTCTGCTTTTTTTTTAAAAAAAAATGTAAAACCGTGCAGCTACAGCCGCGGCAAATTTTATTCAATTAAATATAAATAAAAAAAACTCTATAAACAAAAAAAAAATAAATAAAACCAATCCAAAAAAAAAAAAAAAGGCAAATACGAAAAACAACCTTAAAAGATTTTTTTCCCAAGAACCAGTTTAAAAACATAAAAAAAAAAATAATAAAATTGGAAGCCATTCCGCGTAAGCATATCATGTATTCGCTCTTCCACGCTGCTGGATAATTCTCGAGATGAAAAATGCGCTTAAGTTTATGTTTAGCTGATTAAATATGGTAGAATAAATTATAATTTTCGTTTAATTTGAACGGCGGTTGACGTGAAACACGTGTCAATTTAATTGCGGGAGCTCATTCTAAATACGTCGGTGTTAACGTTGAAGGGGAAACTTGTTAAGTTAATTAAAAATTATCTTTCGTAGAAAAGACAACAAAATATTCTTTAGACTTTTCCAAGCTAATACGGTGTAATAATACGCGTTGGTAGATCGAAGTGTTGTTGGACGAAGCGAATGAAGATGCTATTTGATGAGAGGAAAGGATAAGCGAATGAGAGAAATAAGACGACGGTTTCGTGCTTTTGAAATGAACGGGGGGATTTTGTTGTTCGTAACGGTAAACGATTTAGTAAATCCATATAAATAAGAAAAAAATAGAGCGCAAGTTGCAAATGTTGTTGTCGAGAGAGAGTGGAGGAGAAAAATCAATGACGCTTTAGCGCTTGGATTCTTTGATTTCTTCACTAGCGCTTTTTTTTTTTTTCTTTAACTTATCTATATTTTCCAACCATCTTTTTTATATTCCGACTGACTGCTGCTCTCGCACGTCTTTTGTTTTGAATACATTGTCTGTGTTGTAGAACACTTTCTGGGTTAAAAAAAAAAAAAGATGAAAAGAGAGAGAGAAGGGAAGAAAAAAACAGTGGCAGTTTGTACAAACGATTTAACTCTCGGCTTTTTTTCCACTTTGTATACCAGTCCATCTACGATTACGGTGTTTGATGATTTAGCAGGTAATGGATTTGGCGTGAGGCTTACATATCCCACATAAGCGCTCGCAAACAAAAAAAAAATGAAATTTTTAAAACGGCGGGAAAGATAGATAAATCTTCCTGAGATAGAGAGAGAGAAAAAGATAAGAATCGATGAAAATAAAGAAATAATCTGCTAACCGTAGCCTAAAGTCGAAAGTCGCTTTCGAAACACTACCGTAACGCTAAACAATATTCTCGTAAACACAACAATTTGTTTCAGCGACGAATTGAAACGCAAAATGGTTCGTGATATTTGTGTTTTAAAGAATTGTACTATTCAAATCGAGGTTCCAATATTATTAGTAAATCGATATTTTAGATTTGGTATATGCAAACTAATTAGCATTAAATAAGCTTATTTTGTAGTTTTAAAACCCTTATTATTTTCTTGTTTTTTTTTTTTAACTTCTTGTTTTTATGTCAGCTCCATTAGATTTGATTTTTGCTTTTAAAAATAAATACTGTACATGTATTCGAAATTTTGCTTTAATTATTATATCAACGAAATTCTCAGTTTAAGAAAGTTTAGTTTAATTTTTTAAGTGAAAATCAGATCAAAAATAAAATCTTAAATACAGACTGTTAAATACAAAAGTTCTAACTTTCAATTGAGCTACAATGCAGAGTTTATTTTTTAAAAAAACTTGCAAAATAAAACCTATTCTTTCATTTATTCGTCAGTTACTCAAAACTAATTTTGGATTTATTTTTATTTTAACGAATTATAATTACCACTAAGGGAAGACAAAAAAGTACACGCTGTATTACCCTGTTATTATATTATAATTATGCTAATAATATTGTGAGCGCTATTCATTTTGGCTAGCCATTGTGCACACGACAAGTTGGCCAAAATGATAAAATCGTCTGCATTTGTCACTTTAATCAAAAAGCGGCTAGCCAAAGTGTATCATAGTGGCCCCATAACACGCTTAAAGATAATTAAAAATAATTTATTTTCTCATTTTTATAAGCCTACATCTAAACTTTTTACGAACGCAACATACAGTAATACAGCAAAAAGTAAATAAAAAAAACCCCAAGTGCAATATCTAAATTCGGTAAACAATTTTATCGCTTCAATATTTACAATTCTGGTCTATTGCTCGCTTACCCACTACCACGGATACTCGAGCATGCTTTCAAAGCTAGCGTAGTAGGTTAATACACCAAATTGTCACTTAAAATTGTACATAATTATCTTGTTGTTGCAAATAACAGCATAAACAAGCAAACCTAACTAATATAAAATGACAAACTTAATCGTTTAAAAAAAAATAACGCGGTTTTACTATTTAAGAATGCGAAAAAAAGCGAAATGTGTTATAGCAACGTGCGATGGCGCTATCTACGCTAGCCTCAACTACAGGCGCGCGTAACCGTTGTAGTGATTAACTAAATAAGAGCACAATTTTGTTTATTCAAAAATTACTCTATCGAAATTTATTACGTAGCACTTACGCATGCGAATGATCCACCCGCGCGGTAACGCTCGCGTGTGCGCGGAATCAACAATGTGATTTTATATATTTATGGTCGACGCGCTATCCGGTTCCGTTTCATTAAACCCGGCTCGCGGAAGGGAGTTGAGGGGCGGGGCGTATCGAGGGGTGCGCGGATAAGAAATCCGGGGTTCCGAAGGGAAAATGAGGAAAGATGACATCACTTATATAAAAAAAAAATCAAATAAAAAAGATAATGAAAAAACACTCAAGTTGTGCGTATAATTGATCCCCGCTCGCCCGCGTCGAGTAAGCGAGGTGCGCAATTCCCAGTCAGATAGTAAAAAGTCCGGCAAATCCCCGAATCGATCCCCTCCCTCTCTCCCAAACTTCGGATCCATTAACCAGAATTCCATGGTTTAATGCAGAATTGTCTCGCGGGATCAACCCGCATCGTATCGCCTGGCTTTCAAAGCCAAGTTTTAAGTTATTCAACGGAAGTAGGTCGGATATGAAAATGGATTTTCAGGATAGTTTTTATCCCCTCACTCACTCCGTCTTAGACTTCTTCACTCTTTTTTTTTAATTAAAATTGTACTTGCGAATAATACGCCGAGTGACAACAGGAAATAGAACGTCAAGTCAACTAAGGTACTTCAACGCTGTTTTGAATGGCGATAAAATCCCTTCAAAAACAATTTAATGTGGATACAATTTATTGTTACTAAGTCAAAAAAAATATATTTAAAAAAAGGCCACTAGCAGATTCGCCATTCCGTCTAGTTCTGCCCATCGTTTTAAAATTTAAATTTTGCATTTTTATGTATTTATTTAATCAATATTTTTTTTCCTAAATACAGTTGGCTACAGTAGAACCTCGATTATCTGGATATTTTTTATAGGGAAATTTTTTTAAAAAACACGAAAAAAGTGCGCTAAAATCGTCGTGGTAAAAGCATTTTGTATTGTTTTTATCACAGTTTCTACCTAAAAACAGATGCGCTAAGCATAAGGTTTAAGGTTTTAAGGGGTTTTTTTATTTCGTCCGATCACATCTTACATTCATTACACGAACATATTAAGTTAGTTATCACATACTGTACATTTTTTAATCGGTGGTGCGACAGCGAACCTCGAGATGGACAGAATGCATATAAGCACATATGAAAATATTACTGCATTTTCCCTTTTTATTGAAATTCAAATAAAAGCATGCAAAAAATGAGTGATTTTTTAAAGCAATTTGATTATCCTGATATTTGCTTATCCGGACATTCATTAGCCCGGATAATCGAGGTTCTACTGTAGTAATGCGTTTAACTTAACATCTTGTAACGAGCATTAATTTTTTTCTGTCTTTGATTTATATTATCCAGTAATGATACTGTATTTATATTACTCGTATGTTTGCTGCTTTTTAATAAAAGCTTTTTTTTTTTAGGTGCATGTAATAATTATACTATAGGGATGAAAAGACTCAGGTGGCTTAACGTTTCGATAAAATCTGAAATCGGGCGTATTCGGTATACAGTAATAATAATTATAATATACACCATAAATTATACCAATTAACTAAAAATGGGGAAATAATGAACCGAACGGGCATTTCGAGAAAAATTAACGAATGTCTGAAAGTCAATCTTGTAACTTGTAAAACATGATAAACTGTACATCTAATTTTAAATTATTTTAAAGGCTTAAATGTTAAGTGTAAAATAATAAAAATTCGATCTTGAACTTTGTTATAATGTAAACCGAATTAATTTTTTCTATTTTTTTAAAAAGCAAATTATAAAAAAAAAAACAGATTCAGTGAAATTTAATTATGTTTATCAATGAAGTACCCAAAATACCGATACTTTATTAAAGCTGAAGTTTTTGCTAAATGTAAAAATCTGGTAACATTAGCTTAAATGTTGGACGACGCATTAAAATAAAGTTTGTATTTTAAAAACTTTTAGTACTGTATTAGTTTTTTTTTTTTTTTAAAAAAAAAAAAAGGACCGACAATAACTGAAATTTTTCAAACCGTTTTGAACGATCAAATATACGAACGCAAACAATTATTTTCCAGGAACTACTTTCTCTACAAAATATTGCTGGTAGTGCATCCTCCCACTCTAAATCGGAACATTGATTATTATATAAAAAATTGAAGGACTGTGCGTCCTTATGGCCTCTTAATACATGACGTCACCGTAGCATTTTTTTAAAAAAAATTCCAAATAAAAGTTTTAACGAGCGTGAGTTGAATATGAGCATTTTGAAAGTTGTAAGATTAGATAGCGTAAAATTGACGCGAAGTAAAAGAAAAAAAGACACGGCGGCGTATTTTGTTACTGCGAGTTTTCAATAACCGAGATAAAAGTTCGGCAAAAGGTTCGATTCTTTTTCAATCATTCCAAGAGATCTTTCCGCCAAATGGGATTTACAACGTATTTCGAAGAAAAATTGATCAAAAAAAATTTTTTTTTTATTTTGAGGATATTATTGTTAGTAGAAAAAGAGGTAAAAATAAAAAATAAAAAGTTGCTTTATTGTGAATTTAAGTTCGGTTTATAAGATAGAAAAAATCTTTTCGAAGCATTTTTTTTAATCAAAAAATAAATAAGCGTAGGCGTTGTGGAAAAACGGAAGAAATGGAAAGAATGATGAATGGAAAAACAGAAACATATTCGGTTTCCAATTCCAGCTTAACTCTGAACGACGACGCTCTCTTTAAACGCCGGACGCTATTCAAAAGTCGAACGAGAAAATGCTTACGTGACCTACCGACAGATCTTCGCGCGCATTCACCTCATCCCACTCCTATTTCCGATCGATTCATTCACAAATCGATAACCGATAAGCGCCACCGCAAAGACCTTGGAAATAAAAAAAAAGTATTCGAAAACACGATAATAAAATCGTCTTCGGACTTTATATCCACAGAGAATTTCCAAAGTATTATTTCAATCAGATAATTCCGAAATTAAAACTTAATTTTTTTTTTATACGAAACATTTATAAGCAATAACTATTTTTAAGAATAAAACTTAAATCTCAAAGTTAGAGGTAATACTAATAAATGATTTTGCGGTTAAGCTTTATCCCTCGTTCTTATGCTTAAATCTAATGCTTATAGCGTCCGAGTGTGGACTTTGGAATTTTTTTATTCATTTACCGGTACTGTAAATCTGCAAAAGTAAATTCCAAGGTCAACTGACACTCTTGACGACATTTAGGGTCGTATTCAGAAACAGCCCTTGAATGTGAGCGCAATTTCTCTCCATATTATAACTATGGGATACAAATTTCTTTTCATTGACTTTTAAGATGTACACTGTATTGAGAGATTTTGCGCTCCATGAGAGTTTACTCACACTCAAGTGCTGCTTCTGATCTGTAAAGATAATATTAACTATTCGGTGGCTTTTAATTTCGGTATTTTCGGTAGGGCATCAACAACAAAATAAAATTCCACTGAATTGGCCTTAATTTAGCCTAAACATTTTTTTTTTTTTTAAATTTAAAAAAATTTCTAATACCAGTACATCTAAATTGCTTTAACACTTCAATTTTGCACACTTATAATCGAATTTCATTTACAGTAAAAAAACATCAACATTATGGACCCCCTTATAATTCTTATAAATCAAAAAAAAAAAAAAAAAAAATGTAAATTTTTTTAATTCAAAATTTAATGGTGGAATTTAATTTAGGTTGCTCCCTATTTACCGAATATGTTCAACTTTGGCGATTACCGAAATATAATGCCACCGAATATTACTGACTTTACAGTACGACCGTTAGTACTCTAATTTAGAAAAACAAACCTGTTTTCCGGTACATTTATTATTTTTAAAATGCTATAATTAAGCTATATTTTAGTTAAAATCATACCAATAAAATATTTTTCCTATTGAAGTCACGAGCAAATAAGAACTTCAAAATGAGAAAAATTATTTGATTTTTTGCCAAAAGTTCCCCCTTAAGTAGCGCTTTTCCGCATAGCCACTGTCATACAGTCATGTCTCCGCACTCAATTCGATCACTATAAATTGAAACATTATAACTAATATGGTTGAAGATATAAAAAAATACACAAGTGAGATTCTCGTTTGGAATTTGTAACGCAGTATAGAAGGTTGAGAAGTGAATGTCATAGTACTTTTTTGATCACTAACTATAACGAGCGGCACTACATCGCTAAGCTCAGATCACACGCATTCACTTAGCCCAACAATGGGATTGAATGAAAGATAAAAAATAAAAAAAAAAGCTCATTGGGAGGACAATAAAAAAACACAGAGCCTGGGAGATAGATAGACGAGCAATTAAGATTCGTATCGTGTAGAGACGAATCGCTGTACGAGCAGGTGCGCAGATTCCTCCATCATTTGTTATCAGGATGTGCACGTCGTCCACGTTACATACAATTAGTACTAAATCCGTGTATCATTGCGGCCCACATAATACCCATTGTGTTTATCTCGCTACAGCTCCTAGTAGTACGCGCGCGTACACTTTAACAATAACATTTATTCTAAAAATTTCGTTTTGTTAGAATTTAAAGGAATGCTGGCAACACTATTATTTAAATATACTAATTTTTTAAATCACTAATCTTATCTTATTTTGAAATTCAGCACATAGCTACTTTTAAAAAATTATAACTTTTAAAATTTTGCAAACTTTAGGCCTACTTGTAATTATAAAGTAAACTGAATTTTTGCATTGTACTTTATTGTTTACTGTTTATGTTTACTACAGTATTTACAATTTATATTTACTATACAGTATACTAGTTAATCGTTAAGAATAGATTATTAATTTGATTTTATGGGATTTAATATTTTTACAGCTTATAGTTTTTTACTAAATAATACCGGGCGTCCGAAAACATACTGACTGATAAACAACTGCGATTTTTTTTAAAAAAAACTAGCAAAATTAAAGGCTTAAAATTAATATCATTTTACAGAGTATATTTTTGTGTAAAAAATAATTTCTTTATTAATTCAATAAATATAAAACAAATACCAAAATTCAAAAAGTAACTTTTGGCTCTCTTTTAGCAGTAGTATCCTGTGATAACGACGTGATAACAATAAAACAATTCTTTAAAAATAATGTAATTAGTAACAAAGTCACTGACATTCGATATGTGCAACATTTGGAATTGGTTTTGAACTTAATAATTATGTTGATTCCGGTATATATTTTTTTTTTGAAAAAAATATTTTTAATACATACTCCATTAAAAACTTTAGCATAGAAAATTCCATTTACCGGTATGAAAAAATATCATTTTTTGAATTTTAATTTTTTTAAATATTTTTTTTTTAATTAACAAAATAATTACTTTTTTAAAACTAAAACTTATCGGTACAGTTGGCCTACTGAGTTTCTCTGTAAAATGACACCATATTTTTTTTTAGCTCAGCTAATTTTATCGGTCAGTGCCTTTTCGAAATTATTCCTTAGTTGTAACGAATAATCTCGATTTACATTTACACCTCACGTTCGAGTCCATTTTATTTGTTAATAGAATTTGAAGATTTTTTAAAGTCTTATTCAATTTTAGATCTGCCCGGTAAGAAATCATTAATTTCTAAACGCTATTTATTTTTCACCTCGTGATAATAGCGGTTATTTATCGGTTGTTTTCCCCCGAGAACTAACAGTAACAGTTGGTTACTTTATTACCGTATTTAACAGCTTTTCTTTCTCGGTTAATAGCGTTAAACATTTAGCAACTATTTAAGAATTTAAAACTCTAGAATAAGATTTTTCTGCCCGAAGAAATTTGCGCCTTTACACTGATTTCCTTGGTAACGAGTGATTAGTCGTGTTTATGGGTTTACCAATCGCAATCGGATTTTAGTTAGATACAATGAGAATAGATTTAAAATTATTATTTTTTTTGAGAATATATAATAAAAATATTAGCTTTGCTTGTGCTAAATGCACTGAAAAAATGGTTGATGAACAATTTCCTCCATTAAATACGTACTATAAAATGTCTTTAGATCATACCCATTTTTAATTTTTAGGCATTTTATCGAGTCATAGTATTATATTTAAACAATAAAATAAATATGCATTAAGTAGGTAGTGCAACATACTTCAGCTGAATCAATTACTATGTAATTGTTTCAATTTTGAATGCTCTAAAAAAATAATATCGGGGTACATCAACCTGTATGAAATGTTATTGAAACGAGGGTTCTCCGATCGCGCTTCGGAAAGGCTATTTAAAAATGTGTTTAGAATAAAAATTTGAGACGAAGAAGCCTTTGAAAGCGCGGAGCGGAAATTGCGAGCAATTTAGATTTGATTCTATTGTCTCGGCACTTAAAAAAAATGTGTCGCCTGCATGGTTTGACTGACTTGCGAAGAAGCTTCTGCTGCTGCATCAGTTTAACCCATTTAAGACAATGCGTTAAATTGGATTTAGATGAAAGTGTCAATTTGTTGTGTAACTCAATTTCGATAAACGAATCTTACGCTCAGCTATTTTTAAGAGTAAATACAACGTAGTAGATATAATAAAATAAAAAAAAATAAAAAATTGGCTGGTTTTAGGCACAAAACTTTATTAGGCAAAGGCTTACTAGCTCGAGTTAGGTGAATCGCGGTGAATGGACGCAAATAGGAAAGAGATGAGGGTAACGCAAAAAAAAAAAAATTGAAAATGAAGATGAATAGTGCGAGAAGACTGACTGCGAGCGTAAATAAAGAAAAATAATCGCTATTTCGTGTGTTTGAAAGTAACGTATGCTTTCATTGTCAGCTTTCCCCAAGTTTAACGACATGGTAAAACCTCGATATTGAAGTTTATCGCGCAATTTAAAGCCAGTATCTCTCAGTTAAATCTCTGGTGCTAATTTTAAATTGTTAAAAACGTTTTCCAGTTTTCGGTTCAATTTTTTGTTAAAAAAAAAAACATATTTTAAGTTGTTCAGATAAGTTGTTCAAGATAAGTTGTTCAAGAAAACCCACAAAAAATAAATGTTTCTTTAGAATATAATCTTTTAGATTTCCCGAATCTTTTCTGGACTTTTTTTTTTTTAAAAAAAATACAGTAAATACAAAATTAAATGTAATTATTAAAAGCTAGAAATAAAATATAAATTTACATAATTTCAGATACTGTATTTTCAAGTTTCAGATATCACAATTTTCTTTTATCAAGTATTTTATAAACCGATTTTCGATTTAAATGAGTGCTTATTTTTTGGTACATACTGTATATAAAAATACTTAAAATCGAGGTTTACCGGTACGTGTATTTTGTCCTTAGATCAACAGCAGATCCGAACAGCGTGTAATGTACGACACCGATATCCAGTGTATCGATTATCATTAGAGTGAAAATGTAAAAGGGCGTTTTTAGTGAACAGGTCGTGAAAGTGACGATCACAGAAAAATTTAGCATTGATCGATGACGAGTCGTCCATTCGGCATGTTTCCAACTTCCATTTGTATAAATATACAAGGAAAATTGATTGAAGTGTTAGCGCAGCGAGAGAAATGGGGAGGAGCCATTTATTTGTATAGGACTCGCAGTGTGTGAAATGTCGCTATCTAATAAAAATGACAATCGTCGCCACTTGAAAAGTAAAATCTCCTGTCAAAAAAAGATGATCGAAATGGAAATACGCAGAGTGCGCTTAGCGGAACGGGACGAAACTCGACTGATGCGTGTGAGGGGGTCTGCTATAGGGCAACAAGGTGCCCATTTTCGAAGGGTCAGATTAATTTTTTCTCTCAAATTTTGACTTGGAACAGCTAGTCAGAAAGCTGCAATTCTGAGAGCAAAAGCAATCTGTACAAACGCTTCTTCGAAATCGCTATCTACGGTACAGTTTTGACAGTTAAAAATTGGATTTGAAAAAGTGCTAGAAGCGTTTGAACATAACAAATCAGCCTATTTTAACAGTTTCACCAAGATGGTTTCACTTTCATTTTTCAGTATGTTGTTTCAAAATATTTAAAATTTGAAACAAGAAATTAAAATAAAACAGAAGTTGAACTGGAGGTTAAATCAAGTGAGATTATTCCTGACAATACTAGAAGTAACCATTTCCCTCCATTTAATGCCACAATGTTCACTTGGCTCATAAATTTTGTTGCCTTCCAGGACGAACCGATTTTAGGCATTAGTTAGTGTGCCTTTAATTTAATCATAAAAACTACCTCAAAGTAAACAAAAAATTATTAATTCGTACGAGCAGTAATTTAACGATGGGATGACGACAGAGCTGATGCAAAGATTGTCGATATTAGGGATTCAGTTCTAGGCCAAACTCGAATGGGAAGTGAACAAAGTTGATAATGCTCAATAGAGGCTCAAATATGTAAAAACAAAATCTGTCTTTTTTCTTTTGGAAAAAAAAATCATAACAAAATATTCCGTACACTATTCCCATCAGTAAAATAGCCCTTAAAAAAACTCATTTATGCAGCTGGCGAGCTCTATTTCAGACAATTTAAAGCTCTGGCTTTTAAGAAGATTTCGACAATAATATTTACATCAACAAAATACCTAACACTTATTTACATTTCTCAAGAACAAGTCATTATATCCCTGCTTTCGCATTCATACTATTATATTTATGCATTTTAACAAAATGTTTGTGTGGCGCAAGAATTTTAGTGGAGGGATGTGGATTCCATACCCAAATTTTCCAAGAAATGTCATGTCTACGGAATATTGGTGCTACTCTTCAGTGTACATTCGTTTCTTGTGATTTTTGATCTGATCGTTTATAAGTGAGAGTTACTTGACCGATTCAAATTTTGGACTTACGAAAGTTTGGAAATAATGGGTTTACTGATAAAAACGTTAGTTTATATTTTAATATAAATTTCTATATTGAAAGAATTTAAATTTTTAAAGCTACAGTATTATTATTTTCGCTCGATTTCTTAAAAGTTTTTTTTTTTTTCAAAACTAAACCCCAGACTCATAATTCACATTTAGTTACATTTTGGCAGTGTTTAACTTACAATAATCATTATATTTTTCTTCAATTTACGGAATTTTTATGATGCGGCATATACTGTAATACATGATTATTGTATACTTGTTTATATAAATCTGGTTATAAACGGAATATTTTTCAATAAATAATTTAAATATTTTATAAAAGAACATCATAATTGCACATCGTTAGCAAAATGAGTTTTGAAATATTATAGTTCAGAAAAACATTTCTGAATAATAATGAAAAAAAATGAGCTATACAAGAGTTCTATTTACAAAAAACAGTACCGGTACTTAAAGCTGAAATATATTATTTTTTTCTAGTTTTATAATTTTCTTTTTTCTGAAACAGTCTGTAATTATATATGATATAGACAATTGAAAAATGTTTAAATAGGTTAACGAAGATGTAATTAGCTAATTTTAAGATCGTGAAATTCGCGCATTCGCAATTACGGTATTTACAATAGTCTTTATGCACCGCCAGATTTTTTTCGATCTTCAGGGTAAGCAAATCTCGCTCAAAAAAAAAAAAAAAAGGGAATAAAAGATGTTCAGCTAAGCCAACTGTACGTAAGAAAGCTCAATCAGGTTTTAACAGCAGCTATTTAAAAATTGATGCTCCCCAGAAGTATTTATCCAGCACCAGTGGGAATAAATAGCGACTGCTTAAGAAGAAGAAAAAAAGGCCATAGAGAGCTTTGAATAATCGAAGAAGCTGAACGTCAGTCAACAAATTCATTCTACTTTTTTTTTAAAAAAATACTACCCAAGCTTATGTTTCCCGCCAACTTGTCATTCATTCTCTCTGCCCACGCACATCATTCCCTTCCCTGAATGAGGCGTCAGATGAAGCCGGACTAATATTTAAGCGGATCGATTTGGTTGGAAAACTCAGCCGCGGATCACGCGTACAATTAGGGAAACTGTGTTATGACTGCTGTTGAATAATTAATGGGGAGTTATGTGCCGATTGACTCGTCGGAAAGAGAATGGAGATCAGTGACGGATTTACGATTAGGCCCGATAAACCATCAAAACTTCACGTATTACGTCTTAAAAAAACATCTTATAAATTTTTAAAAAACTCTTTGGGAAAATTCGTAAGATTGATACTGAAATCGATCTTAGTTGCGGTATTTTTAATAAAAAAATACTCTTAAATGCAAGCTAGTGACGAATTCTAGTGACCAATCGAAAATACAATAAGTTTCAATGCTATTTAGCGCGTAGTTAACCTTTTAACGATTAAAAATACAGTACTGAAAATAATTTTAACAATAATTCTATAGGAAACCGATTAAAATTAACTTTTAAATAATTATTATTAATCACTGTTAGAAAATAAGCACAACAAAAACCACTGTAATTTTGATGTTATTTTCAATGCCATTTTTAAACCACTGTAATTTTGATGCTATTTTCAATGCCATTTTTAAACCACTGTAATTTTGATGCTATTTTCAATTAATAAGTTTCAATGCTATTTAGCGCGTAGTTAACTTTTTAACGGTTAAAAATACAGTACTGAAAATAATTTTAACAATAATTCTATATGAAACAGATTAAAATTAACTTTTAAATAATTATTAATCGCTGTTATGAAATAAGCACAACAAAAATCACTGTAATTTTGATGCTATTTTCAATTAATAAGTTTCAATGCTATTTTAATTCACTTTTTTTTTAAATTTTTTTTAATGTTCTCACCAATATAAATTTATAACTTATAAATTTATTTAGCGCGTACTTAACTTTTTAACGATTAAAAATACAGTACTGAAAATAATTTTAACAAGAATTCTATAGGAAACAGATTAAAATTAACTTTTAAATAATTATTAATCACTGTTAGGAAATAAGCACAACAAAAACCACTGTAATTTTGCTTCTATTACTTTCCTATGAAGCAAATTTTTTAAAAACAAAAATATCTTTTAAATATGGTATTAAAGCTCGAAAAGACAGTTTTGAGGCGGCAAAATTACAAATCCGGCTCCGAGTCTTGAGAGATCGAGTGTGATTGCATGTGGGTCATGTGAATGAAGGGAAGGGGTGATTCGTTCGTTCGAGAGAGAGCAGGTGAAACTGTGTCGAGAATTATTCATGACGTGAAAGCGCAGTCTCAGTCATTTTTCTCCATCAATTGTAAACCCGGTTGTATAAACTGTACAAGAAATTGGAACTGAACGATTTTTCAGCTCAGAATAAATTGATCGGATAAAATC
Source organism: Polydesmus angustus (assembly GCA_034698085.1). NCBI lineage: Eukaryota > Metazoa > Arthropoda > Diplopoda > Polydesmida > Polydesmidae > Polydesmus > Polydesmus angustus. The sequence continues at coordinate 4,110 of JAQGAY010000643.1, read as the reverse complement.
CGCTTTTCTAGCCGCTTCAACCGCGTTTGTTGGCGGTGATGGCGAGAGGAGATGTGGGGGTTAAATACGTTTGGAGTGGATAGAGATGGAAGGCGGGAGAGTAAAAGGCGCTGCGAACCAAATAATCACCTCGAACAAGCCTAACCGAATTTATGCTGACGTTTCCTGTTTTATGCCGCTTGCTTATGTTGAACAAATAAAATACTCGGATCCTACTTATTGTATTTGCGATGGAAAGAACGCGCGAGCGAGGGAAGTTTGAACAATAACAAAAGTACACATTCTCACGAATAAAGTGATCACGTGGAAAAGGTCTAAAAAGTGCTCGCACGTGTCCCCGTCAATAGCAAATATCCATGGCTTGTCTTTCGAAGGGGAAAAATCAATATTCAATCTTTCCCCTATTCTTCATCCCTTTTCGGGGTTTTTTTTTTCTTCTCCCGGATTATTTATTGATAGATAGGTAAAGCGACGTGAAAGCAAATTCGAGACGCCGAGATTGCCGCCCTCTATTGACGAGTTACATCGGTTATTCGATCATATTCTATCCATTTTTTTTCTCTGCGGTTTTATCCCTTCGGGTGGCGTTAGATTGGAAATAAAAATTTGCCATCTCGAATATCCGTTCTCGTAATTCTGATGAAACCGACAGGGCTGCGGGGAACATCCTCGCATTTATTCGTCGATTCGATCGCCACTTCTTTCATATTTTAGAAACCATGACAAAAAAAAAAAAAAAGAAAATAAAAAGAGCAACAAACGACGGATAATATATTTTATTTGTCGTATTTGAATCGGCCATTCGAGGAAGAATTATTAACTAATCTAAAATTTTTCCCCCTAAAAAACCAGTTCGAAAGTTTTATATTTCGTGTATTTACCGTCACTATGATAGTTACAATTTCAAACGATCCGAGTTAACCGAAACTTCGGAAATATACCTTATACATTTTATGCTTGTGATTAAAATATTAAGTTGGAAACCTCAGCCATTAATTCCAGTTCCAAATTTATTTTTTTTCGAAAGTCGATCATAAAAAAATGTAAACAAAACTAAATTTCGGCATTAATTTTCCAAATCAAACTTTCGAAGAAGAATTATTAGCTAATCTAAAAAAATTTTTCCCTAAAAAACCAGTTCGAAAGTTTTATAATATTTCGTGCATTTACCGTCACTATGATAGTTACAATTTCAAACGATCTGAGTTAACCGAAACTTCGGAAATATATACATTTTATGCTTGTGATTAAAATATCAAGTTGGAAACCTCAACCATTAATTCCAGTTCCAAATTAATTTTTTTTTTTCGAAAGTCGATTATAAAAAATGTAAACAAAACTAAATTTCGGCACTAATTTTACAAATCAAACTTTCCATAAATATCAGTACAAATTATTTTAATTAAAAAACCTAAAGTAGTATTTAAAAAAAAATCATAAGCAAATTAATTACTGGAAACTAAAGTGTGAGTAATAATAATTGACTACATGTAACTGAAAAAAAAATGCACCGTATTTAAAACAATAAAAAAATTATTGAAAAATTGGATGTTCTTCAAGATAATTTTTAGCAGCCAAATTGAGTTATTAAAAAATTGTGTAGTTGTTTTGTTCATCAATATTGACAATAAAGATATCTGAGGTGTTGTTAAGAGTTATTGACAGATTGAAGTGCAGCGCTAAGCAACCGAGTGGTGGTACTCAGGTGAGGTCAACCGATCGAAAGAAATTACGCGTTGCGCATCAATTCCAGCATTGTAAAGGGAGCTATAAAAGTGCAATTAGCCGCCAGAAGGAGTGAAGGATGAGAGTTGTGCATAAACATTCCTTTTGTGCAGTAACGTACCTTGCGCGCTGCTCAATCCCCAAACTTTTATCCGTTTGGCACACTTCTTATCTAAATAACCACCTTCAAAAAAAAAAAAAAAGAAAAGTGCGATTGAACTCCTGTGCGGAGACGAGTGCTAGGCTATTGTGAACATCGACGTTAACAATAAACAAGCCTATATTCTGCGTTAATTATTGTTTACACGCGAAGAGGCGACGTTCCCAGCCATTTACGTACATCCAACATTATGCCACATAATGGAGAATAAAAGTCCGTAAGAAGATGTGTCGCCAACATAATTTTAATAGTCGTTTCACGTCAAACAAGCTATTCTATCGAATTTATCTGATTCGCACTATCACACACTGCATGTTGATTTTATTTCCAAAAACGGTTATCTCCCCGCCTTCCAACTCAATTTTCAACATTCTACAATGTGATTTCCATTTTTTCCACGTATTATCTCTCACGCTGTTAGAATTGACGGAAGCATGTTTAGTGAAAGGGTTAGTGGTAGGGAAATGAGGGGTAGGGAGATAAGGGGAAAGCCTTTTATAACGTATAATCAATTAAATAACCAATATTATTTTATTATCCATTTGACGCCCAGTAAATAAAACATCGTCAAAAAATAGGTCAGTCATTGAAAGAGTTGTTAATGAGGGCTATGTTAGGTGTGAAAATCTCTCGTTCACCCACACCATAAATTCATTCTTAATTTATAATTTTATTTATTTATTTTAACTATTTCAGATGGGATAAAAACGGTTTACACCATAATCCCTCTTTATTCGCGGGGATAACATGTAGTAGTAGTCATGAAATATTCCACATACTGGTACTGTAAGGTGACACTAGAATCTCAAATTCAAGGATTTGCAATAAGCGGACAACTACATTTTTTCACTTTTTGAATTAAAACTTAAAGGAGAAAAAAGGTACCGGTACTTTAACGATAAAAAAACTCTTGATGCAAAATTTATGAATGTCTGGGTTTTAGTTTTTTGCTATTCAACAAATAGCTGTGCTTTTTAGTAAGTTCAATGTAATTGCCATGAAGATTCATCAAATTTGAGTTTAAGGACTTCAATTTATTTTGCTATTCTATTTCGAGTTAATTCAATTTCAGTTTAATAATTCCAAACATTTAACTCCAAAATTTTAAATGTTTTCCATAACATTTTTAAATTTAATTTCGCTCATTTGGAAGATGGAAAATAATGGGAAAAATAAATTAAGTTTGAATTAAAAATTAGTGTCTTTTTAAGTTTATCAAAAATCTGCTACTCCTTCAATTGTAATTTGCATAAGAAAAATGTAATCGGTACAATGTAACCTCAAGTTTTTTTTCTTCTGATTTTACTCCGTATTATTTATAAAATTTCGCATCTTATTTATTTACCGGTAGTTTTCGATTTAACACTTTTTCGGTACAACAAAAATAATTATTACAGTACCATCTTAATGTATGGCTTCTAACAATAATAAATAAGCACGAAAATTGTATGAATTGGTTTTACTAATGTAAAAAAATGAATTAGCATATTCCATAAAATTAAAGTTCTAGCTACAAAAATATATTCGCGCAGGAAGAGAAAATTCCTTATATTTGATATCGAAATGCGTGCGAGAATGATCGCGTGTTAAAAGCGATGACCACGTTAACAGATACCACACTTTGGGGTTTGTGCAAGGCGTAATTATATTAATCATCAGCGTGTAAGTAGTTGGGTGGTTTTAGGGGAATATATATAGTCGAGGAGTCACAACCGTTAAATAAAAGTAGAACCTGCTCATTTATAAATTAACGGTGGTGGTTCCGTTCAAATATTTAAGTTGGAATTTTAAACAATTATCAATTTTAATGAGTTACGTTAAAGCCGTTAAAAATCTGTCGCCGTACGTAGCTTTTACGGCGGGCATAAAAAGTGGCGTCGACGTAGCGACGCAGAGGGATAAACAAAAAGAAGAAAAAAAAAAACATTTTTTTACGACTGGAGAAGAATAACAAATCGCACTTTTTCCTCGTAAAATTTAAGCTTTTGTTTAATCTGTCAACGTGAAAACCGCACGTACGAACAGCAGCGTAAAAACGTACGGCATTTTCTCACAACCTTTTTTCTTTCGCTCGTTTTAAAACTGTATATGTATTTTGTTTGTTTATACATGAATCAAATCGCTAAATCCAAATAAAAAATAAGGTCGTTTCATTGGATTTGAGGTTTTACAAAAATAGATTAAAAAGAAGGAACTTCTAACGTAAATCTCACCTTAAGGCCGTA
>JAQGAY010000642.1:0-22750 GCA_034698085.1 Polydesmus angustus | reverse complement strand
GTGACAAGATCAACAGTTTTTACATTAATCAAAACAAAATTTCTAATGTTATCGTATTGAGTTTGATTATCCGAACAGTCCCAACAATCAATGGTTCGGATAATCGCGACCGTGCTGTATAATCACGAAATAATAATTAATATAGGCCTACAGTACGTGTACACTGTTGTCAACTATAGGCTACTAAACTTTTAAAATAGCAGAATTAAAATAATAAGATATTTATTTATTATATATTAATTATATTAACTTGTGATGTAAATTAACCGGTAGAAATAAAATATTAAATCCTTAAAAAAAATATAATTATGTATAAGATAAAATTATACCGGTATAACAAAAATGAGGAAAACTAATAAATCGAGACAAAAATATTGGTACCATGATAAAATTATATTGTGCTTGAGATTTCAAAAATGAAGCACCATTATGTCTGAGGAAAATAATTATATTCAATCCATTAAGCTGCTTGCTCCGTAGGATTCCCAAGGCGGTCTTTTAAACGGAGTGACATTATAAAGCCGATTCTTTATATTTCTAAATTAAAAGTTATATCGATAAATGAAAAACAAAAGAAATAATTTAATTTTGACCTTTTATCATTCAACAATTGTTTGATAATTTGCAATAGTTGGCCAGATCTATGTAAATGTCCTCCAATCTAAAAATTCTCCAAAGCTATTTGAAGTAGCAATCTTCATTGAAAAATAATGGTCACCGGATAAAGGAAACCCTAAAACTGGACATCCGTGATAAACCCGCTTCTTGATCGGCAGTGAGCAATCCACCATAACGCAAGTTTGGGTGAAATGCATTGTGCTGAAACGAAATTTAAGTTTACAAAATGAAATAAATAACTTCATGTTCATTCGAGTTTTACATTAACGCTTCTAAAACCTGAAAAATAAATTAAAAGTACAATAAAATTCAAGTTTTTGATTTTACTTGGGGTAAAGGCTTTTTCGGTCCGCAATGAGCACAAACAATATTCATCACAAAGTAAAGTAATAAAATTGGTATCAAATCTTGAATTGATGAGTGATTTCCGGTTAATAAAAACGAAATATTTTTCTTTAAACTTCCAAATTGTGAAAAATGTGGAAAAAAATTTCTTATAGCGTTCTCCATTCCCCACGTGAATATTTCGGGTGAATAAATCCCAAGTAAAAGTATGAAAGATAAAATATTTCATCCCAAAAAAAAAAGTCTGTAAATATTCCAACGTCGAAGAAATTTAAAAAAATAGTACTCCGTAGTACGGAATATCGAAATTACATGAAATAGGAGATAATGGTAAAGTTGATGAAATAAAAAACACTTGAAACTTCAAACTGATGAACTAAAGTAAGAAGCTACAATCAATAATTATTTAGAGTGAAAAATTAAAGTTTAATTTACAAATTTTCAAAAACAAAGGGAACTTTTATTTTATACAAGTAAAAAACAATATTATACAGAGCATGCAAAAACCCGAAGTGGTGCAACATAGATTATAATTTTTCTTTTATATAGCATAGCACAAACAGTGCTTTTAGCATTGTTTTGCAAATGTTTTTATGATTTCTTCCAAATTATTTATGGAATGATAATTGCAATGCATAGAAATAACAAAATTAATGCTTAAATAAACTAGTCTTGTTACAAGAAAAACAAAGTTTAAGTATATTTTTAAAACTTTAAATAAATACAATCATATGTCACATACCGGTAAGGTAATTTCTTAAAAAAAATTTCTTTTCTATCAAACTTTTAAATAATTATAACTGAAGAAAAATGCGCAAATTAAATAATTCCTTAAAGGAAAAACAGTATTTTGCAATCTTTTTCTCGGAGGAACGCGTACGTACATTTAGTTCTACGATATTCATAGCACAAAATAATAATAATAAACACTTAAATCATTTTTCTGATCAATATGCTTCTGATCGAAGTGAAGCTCCATCAACAACTGGCTCTTCCACATACACACTATCATCATCATTGTCACTGTTATTCGGTGTATCTGGCTCAGGTCCAGAGTCAGCAATAGCCACACGCGCATAATCATCAGTGTCAATGGATTTGCAAAAATGAATTGCGTATTTTAACTTTTCTCTTAAAACTTCCTTGCATGAATAACGAGGCATTTTTAATAAGAAAAAACATGTATAACTCTCTGGCAGAAAGTGATCAGGTGGGTTGTATTTATCTAAAACCTTTGGTTAAAAGGTTATAGAATTTAGTTAAAATTGACAATAAAAATAAAGCAAATGGACTCACCTGTAACACAAAATCCCTTCCTCTGAAATCCGCAGTTGTACGAGGTAACCGTGTTCTACCCCACACGAATCGTAGAAATAATGATCTCTCTGTGTTTGAAAATTCTTCCATCACTTCCCAAAACCATTGCGCCAAAGAGTCACTACCTTCAACTCCCTTATACGTGGCTACAGACTTAAGTAACCCAAGAGGAATGTCAGGGCTGCCGCAAACCTAATATTAATAATTTAATAATATTCAAAAAATATTAAAAGTAAACAAAAGTTTACCATTGTTTCCAATTCATATCCAGTAAAAAGACTTAAAAGTGGAACAGGTATAACTTCAGCTAAACCTTCTCTTACAGCTCTTACAACGTCGTTAAATTCGTTTAATCGGTAATTTAAGGCAAGTCTTACAAACTCCTGTCGATTTCCAAGAGTTATAATTTTATACTTCGTGCTCAATGGCACATCCTGGCCGGTAACACTAGGCGTACTAAACGGAAGATCCATGTTCTGAAATGCTTTGTCTTCCATATCACGAATACACATCAATCCTAAATGTTTGCACGCACTATTAATTAAACATCGTTAAAAATTAATAACTACAGAAATTACCTGGCACATAATCTCGATCGATTTCTGTGAGATCTGAAGGAGTTAAAGGTAAGCCCGCCAATTGCTTCCAAACAGGTTCAGCCAAATTTAAACTTAACGGGCTTCCCGTTCGAACAGCAATTCCCATTAGAATTCCTAATTAAACCTCAAATTAAAGCTTACATTTTTAACAACATTTAATATGTACCTAAAAATCGAAACATGTTTAAATGATTAGCAGATTTCATCATTGGGTTGAGAAGAAAACAATCTCTATTTGTCCCTGCTTCATCCCGTCCATTTGGAGTAGCAATCAATAACCTCAACGAACCATTTTGGAGTTCTTCACACATTTCAGTTATTGAATCACTATAACCTCCACCGCAATCGTCAACACTTTCACCTAATAATCTTTTCGCATTAAAAACTATCTATTTAAATTAGATTTCAAAAACAAATTTACCAACAAACTTTACTTTCCACACTCTGTTTGGTAATAATAAGTTATCTGGACCTAGCATGCTCATCTTTGATACCATTTGGCTAAACACAGATTTACAACCGTCTGGTCCTGCTAAACCCCCCTTAATACGGGATCTTCGAATCTAAATTTAAATGTGAAACATAATTATAGCAATTGTTTTAATTAAAAAACATTATATCAATATAAAAATATTAACCTGAATTCTATTCAATTCGATTACAGGACCATGTTGTCTGTCTCGAACCATCGTCGATTGAACAACTTTTCTAAAACACGCTTCCTAAACAATATTTAGTTTATGTTTAAAGACTAATCTCACAAACATATTACTGATAAATACCTTCGCTAAAGGCAGTAATACAGAATGCAACTTATCAACCGTAATTGTTAAATTAGATGCCTGAGCTAAAGATCCGGTATCTCCCAACACCATGTATTGATCTACGGTTTTTGTATATCCCAGATCGAACATTGCAATAGCAGGGCAAAACAAGTGAGAAAAATGATGAAGCAGCACTAGCCGATTCCTTAACGTTGGAATCGGCATGTCTCTCAACAAGTCATATTCCACCGGAACTTTAGATGGTAAAGCACCAGCCGACATTGGTGAGCTGGTGGACCAGCAAAACGTGTGAGCCGAACCACAAGCAACTCTGTTAATCTTTTTCCCTTGAAGTGCAGCAACTAATCGCGGCTTTTGAATAGCAATGGTTAACCCATCCCCCAATTGCCCTATATAACAAACTTACCGTATTAGGATTAAATATTATGGAAATAAATGAGCAATTGTACCTTCGTCGTTATCTCCCCAAGTGTATACTTCTCCTAAAACCGACCATTAAAACAAAATACATTTGAGAAACAAAATAACCTGATAGGATTTTATTTAATTACCTTGATCAGTGCATGCTATACAATGCAGAGAACCCGTAGCAATAGCAACAATTTTTTTCCCTTGTAAAGTGATAACTTTTCTGGGTCTGCGAACATGATCATCGCTTCCCGTTCCGAGACGGTGATAGTCCCCTTTTCCCCTAAAAGATATGATTTTTTCTTAAAATAAACTGAAAATGTTTTTTACGATTTTACTAACCATGTGTAAATACTTCCATTACGGGCTAAAGCAACAGAAAATTGTGATCCACATTCCACTTTAAGTATTCCACATCCATTAAGAGCATCGATTATTACTGGCACTTTGCACCCGTCACTTCCGCCTCTTCCTAATTTACCTAACATTCAGTTATTTTAAAAGTTAGAAATCACGTCAATCAACTACAAAAAAATTATATTATTTGAGTTTACCATAATCCCCATCCCCCCAAGACCACACGTTATCATCATCAGTAATGCATAAAGTTTGAGCATCACCACTTCCGCAAGCTACGTCAGTTACTCGATACCCAAATAAAGCGTCAACCTTGAAAATAACACGCAAAACAATAAATTTGCCATAGCGAACAAATTATCAAAATTGAAATTACCAGTTTTGGCTTGCATTGATCTTCACTGTCACCATGGCCTAATCGTCCATATCTTCCTTTGCCAAATGTATATAATTCACCAGCGGCTGTAATACATGCACTATGTGCACCTCCGCAAGCTATATCTACTACATCTTTCCCTCTGAGACTTTCAATAACTTTTGGTCTATCGTATGATATTTTATTATTGTGCCCTAATTCTCCATCTTCGTTATATCCCCATGAATAAACATCTCCTTCAGTAGAAAGCGCCAAACAATGTTTGCCGCCGGAATTAACAGCCACTTTTTGAATAACTACGTGTTGAATACTTTCAATTAGCGTCGGCGTGCTAACGGAGTCAGTTCCTCCAATGCCCAATCGTCCGCCGGCTCCATAACCAGTAGCATAAACCTAAACAAATTTTAAGTCTTAACTGCTTGCATTAAAATTCACTCACAAAACGTAAAAACTATTATACCTTTCCTTCCGCAGTTACCGCAAACAAAGTCTGTTCCCCACCAATCAACTGAATAGGCTTTAAAGAGGATAGTGATTCACAAGCTGTGGGTAATTTTACTTTAGCACCTTCAACTCCGCCTAATTGTCCTCGGTGATTATGTCCCCACCCATAAATTGCGCCATTTCCGGCCCAAGACAAAGTCCAATCATCAGGTCGTCTATTCAAAAATATAAAAATTTATAGACAATAAATATTTATAAAAGCTATACGTTTGTAAACCTAATAATCCACAATAAAAGTTGCGCATCGTGTTCATGATGAAAAAGATTGTTATCTTCATATTCCAAAGTCATAACTTGAGATTCTAAAGCCATCTCTTGAATTCTTCTACGAATTTCTTCGCAAAACGAAGAAGGAAACTGATGTCGATTTATTAAAGCAGAAGCAACACGAGAAGCCATTGCAAATCTATTAAACCATGACCAACGATGAGCTTCAGAGCAACAAGGAAGACAATCTAATCCTAAGTCACAAGCTAAAGCAACTAATTCCTAAAACAATATTAATTTTTTTAACTTTTAAATCTCATAAATAATGTTATATAATATTAATTACTCGGAAGAAAGGACTGTGTAACAAATGCTTGCCTCCTCGAACAATTGCTTCTTCGTATTCGTATTGTCTTAATAGTGTCTTAGGGAGGCATTTAACTAGAGAAGTTAAAGCTGTGTTGCTTAAAACCTATTAAACACAGCACAAATTATGGTAACAAATAATTAAAAAAATACAAATTAGGAAAACAACCAGTGGTTTCATTCCTGGATTAGCTTGGTCTGGAGAAATATCTGGCGTAGAAGAAGCTGATATCCACGCTCCAACATTAATGTTCGGCCCGAAACCTGTCATAAGTAGTTTTCTTAATTTCTGAAGAGCCCACATTCGCTGACTTGCGGCTACAAACAAAATAATTAATTATAAATTAACTTAAAAAAATTCAGGTAATAAATACTATTAAAAAAAGTTCAATCGCATAGCGTTATATAAAAATAAAGGTACCTAAAGTGTTAAGTTGAGCACATGAAGCTAAAGCTGCTGCAAGTCTTGAAACTACTCTGGGATCTAATGAAGCAACTAGACAGTGATCAAGTAAACAAGTAACTAACTCCATCGAAGGCCTAGATAACAATGATCTATCTGAAATGGAATCCACTGATGCAACTGAAGGCATTATTGGATAGACGGTGAAGCGCCAGCCCCAGCCATTAACTGAACCATCGCTACTAAATTTCCAGCGAAGATCTTCGCCAGCTATTCTCAAGTCCGTTGCCCAATCGGACCAATCACGTCCAGATCGAATTGCAACCATTCGTCCGCTACCATCCATAATAGTTAACGGATCATGTCGCCTTTCCGTAGAACATTGACGATCGAATTCAACTCTTAAACCTTCTACACCTCCAATATGAACGTGACCAGTTTGTGTCGCATCATCAGTGTAAGGGTGGTTACTTTCCTGAATTATTGGTTGTGGGATTGATTGTTTATGCCCAATATCGGATGCTACGTCTTCCAATTCGGTCACACAAAGTTCAATTAGCATATGGCCAACCTACAAATAATAAAATAACTATAATGTCAATTAGTGAATATACAACTAGTATAACATACATTTGCGTGAACACGACTCATTCCAATCAAAACGCTAATAATGGCCTCTTGAGCGGAACTGCCAACTCTGTCAGCTACGGCCAATTTAAGTAGGTCAAGAAGAATTCGAGCGTCATCCACAGTTAAATGAGATGTAAAATCATCTAAACCACGATTTGCCGCCTAGAAATTTCACTGTTTTAATATTTGAAATCAAAACAAAAAAGAAAAATTACATTTGATGCTGAATTTCCAGTGCTTGCCATCATAATACTATTAGCCATTGATGAGTTGCAACCAGATTCTTTCGATTCTAGACTAGGGCTACTGGCCAACGAGGGCAAATTTTTAGAATATTTTCCAGACAAATCTTTATCTGAAGTTGGAGATGGTGATGACGGTCCGCTCTAATGCAATTTTAAAAAGCTTAATTTTAAATATTATTAATTAAATTATATCAATATAAATTTTACCAAGCAAACAATTTGATTATCCTCTCCATTACCAACATCTACCACTGAACTTAACGCTTCGCCTCCTCCTGTATAGACTTCATTATGCGGTAACTAAAAAATAAAACGGTAATTATAAAAATAATTTTATGAAATACAGTACTGCATACGAGAGAAGTGTCTACGACAGTCGAAGATAGTCCCACATTATCAGTATAGTGACTAAATTCAGGAGCAAAATGATGAACTGATTCCAATTGACTAGTCTGCGTCTTAACTTCGGAGATACTTTGATAATTTGAAATAGACGGAGCAACGTCACTAACTGGAGAGATTTTTACTGAAGGTTGAGAGATGGATGATGTTATTCCACTGTGTGACAATAGTGCAGCAACAACTGCGCTCCTAATTAAAAGAATAATCATCCGATATTATAAAAAATATATTGAAAGTTAATTATTGAAACTTTAACCTCGCAAAAGAAATTTGCAGCGCTGTCAAAATATGTTGAAGTGCTTGTTGTTGAATAGCTCTCGATTGCAAAGAAAGCACTATTTTAGTTAGCGATTTATTGGATTTTGTCATCTGTGAAGTAATTGAAGTTCTTGATAAGGAATCGCCGACATCTTCAGTTAATCCTTTAAAAACAGTATTTAGTTAATCAGCTGGAGAAAAAAAAAGGCAATTGGACTACCTAATGCAATAGCTCCAAGAGGATCTTTTGACGTAGAGAATATTACTGGCTCAATATTACTTGCTAATGGAACTTCCGTTGTATTCCAGGCGATACTATGAGATGAACCACATGCTACTTTAGTGATTTTAACACCTTCTAACCCTTGCACAAGCACTGGCTTTCGATTGACTGTTAATGTGCCATTTCCTGAAAAAAAAAGATATTACAATAAATAAAAATAATTAAAAAAAATAATAAGTTTAAACAACCTTGCTGACCATGATCATTGTCACCCCAAGCAAAAATCTAAAGATTAAAATATAAACAATAAATAAACAAGCTCCTATTTATAGTAAAAATAAAATACTTGTCCAGCATCAGTCACTGCTAAACAATGAAGAGCGCCAACAGCTACATGGACAATTTTTTTACCCCTCAAACCTTCCACTAACTGAGGCTTACGCACATGCTGATCAGATCCATGACCTAATCGGTAATAATCACCTTTTCCCCTTTTAGGAAAATTATAATTCAAGAAAAAATTATCCATAATATATATTTTTAAATACTACCAAGTCCACACAGAGCCAGACTTTGTAAGAGCTAAAGAAAATTGCGCTCCACATTCAATTTGGCAAACTCCAAGTCCGTTTAATCTCTCAACATTATGTGGAACGTTGCATCCTTCGCTTCCTCCTCGTCCCAATTTTCCTATAATTTAAAAATGTTACGCGTCGAAATTATCATACAACCGCATACAAGAAACGTACCAAAATCCCCATCTCCCCAACTAAATACTAAGCCTTCATCGGTTAGCGCTAACGTTTGCGCATCTCTACTTCCGCAAGCAACTTGAATTATTCGATGCCCTAATAAAGCTTTTACCTTAATGAAATGAAAATATATAAAATATATGAAATAATTTAATTATACAAGTGGCAGTACTTACTACGTGAGGCCTTAATTGGGTAACATTATCACCATGTCCAAGACGCCCATAATCACCGCAACCAAAAGTGTATAACTCACCGTTAGAGCTAATTACAGCACTATGAGCACTTCCGCATGCAATATCACGAATCCTCTTCGAGCGTAATGATTCAATCATTTTAGGAACTTCCCAACTACTATAAAAATTATATATCTTCCATAAAATTCCAAATACAAAATAATTTTCAAAATAACGCACAATCTGTTTCCTACTCCTAACTTCCCATCATCACCTTCTCCCCAACCAAAAACTTTGCCATCAACTGTTAATGCCATAGCATGGCGCCCACCTGTAAAAGCATAAAGCAATGATATCGATAATTATTTTTTAAAAAATTAAAAATTTGTATTTGAAATAAAAAGTTACCAGAGTGAACAGCCACTTTTTTAATAACGTATTGGTTCAACGCCGTTACTTGTCGTGGTAAATTAACATTAACGCTGGTACCAAGACCTAAACGTCCATTAGTACCCTCACCACAAGTATATAAGCGGCCTTCTTGAGTAACTATATAAGTTAAAAATACATTTTTTTTTAAATAGAAACATTAAAAACTGCAGATCATTTAAATATTACCAACAAATAAACTTTTCGATCCTCCAGCAATATGAACGGGCTTTAAAACTGAAATTGTATCATTCAACACCGGAGTTTTAACCTAAAAAAATTAAAAACATAACTGTGATTTTACATAACTAAAATTAGAAATTAATTTACCTTCGATCCTTTTAAACCCCCAAGCTGATCTTTATCGTTTAAACCCCAAACATAAACTTTAGTTGAAATTTCTTTTTTGGGCTCTAACACAAGTCTTTTAGTCAAGGTGTTATTTTCTTCCAAATCATTTATTTCTGTATCAGCTGCTAGAATAGCACTAGGTAAACTAAATTCTTCTTCGTCCATCATTTTCTTTCCTGTGATAACTAAACCATGAATCTTGCAGTCAATTCCGCAGTTACGACATTGTCGAATAGCAATTTCGACAAACCGATAATACTAAAATTGAATAGTGATAAATTGGTAAAGCAACAATAAATTCAATAAAAAAATCAATTAATATGTTAAAACCTCATTGACATCTGAGAGTAAAGGAACTAACGTGTCAGTTGCAGATACGTTAAGAGCTTTAAACTCTTTTAAACTGGTTAGGCTTTCGCCCCCACTTATGACAATCATAGAAGGCATGTAACTGGCATCAGCTGGATCAACAAGCATTCTTAAGCGATGAATCAAAATATCTTGCTGCATTTCTAATCTGATCCAATGCTATTCAATCATAGATTTAAAAAATTATACAAAACGTAACTAGTTTGTAAAAAAATACCTTTCCTTGAGAACCACAGCTTTGCCAAAACGAACCAGTGCCATCAATTAGGCGATGAGCCCAGCTTATTCTTGACGACACGGTCAAGGCTTTCACACATTGAAACCAATCATCCAAATAAGGGTTATTACCTTCGTGTTGAACCTCTAATTGAATTTTCTGCTTCCCTGCTCGACCAGCATTAACTGCAGGGGTTCCTAATATCGTTAAACTATTAGTTTCATTCTAGAACAAATTTGAAATCATTACACACCAGGTTCCTGAATTCTATTAAAAAAATGGCCATGATCTGTTCTTGAATGGAAACAAGTTTCGCAAAAATCGAAATCATCGCAAATTCGACATTTATAACGTGGTCCACAAATTGGGTAAGCTTGACATCCATCGCATCTTTTATTTAATACATATTTCTATGAACTACAAATATTAAATAAAATCTTTCAATTTTGCATACGTGACGTTAGGATGAGTACTAGGCACCAGCTCCATTTCAGCAAGCAACCCAGACCAATTGGGTTGTTGTGGGAAGTCTACAACAACGTCCCGTCCACTAGGACTAATGCCTACAACGTTTGATGTAAATTTTACTCACGTTCATTAAAATTTGAGCTTACTAGTTACAACTCCTACGCTGCGATGAGTAACACAACCCCATTTATATTTTGGCGTTGAAATGGAAGGTTTTACACGCACTCTATCACCAATTTTTATTTGACCAGCTCCATTTCCAGCTGTTGGAAATCCGGTAAGTACAACGTGAATATACCGAACCCAATAAGTTTCGCCAATTCTCTGCCAATCAACCTGAATGTTTAAATCGTGAAGACCGTCTGTATCCAGCTATACAATAAATAATTTATTAATGATAATTTTTGTTACCATAAAGTTATAAACATACTTTAACAATAACACCTGTATCTCCTTCATATATTTCTTCATAAGTACGGCAACAACGAACGATCATTCCAACTTGAATGTGGTTCCTTACGTACCCAGCGTATTCCTCATCACTTGAGAAATCTTTTGGTTGACAATATATTATGCTAGTGTCAGGAGTAATCTAAAATTATAAAACTTTAGCATAAAGTACAATCAAGCCAATAAGACTTAAAGCTTGTCCGTTATCCCTGCTATTTCTACACCTGAAAATTCTCCAGAGCACGCAGTCAAATAAGAAAAAATAATCAAAATTATTAACTTACAGTAGACACATTTACTGCCTTTGTCACATCTTCTACATCATCAGAAATGGAATCGGAGTCTAATGGCATTTCTACCGAAGAGGTACTATCATTGTCTGAGATTTCGATATCCAGATGATCTACAATCCATCCAACTACAGCTTCAGGACTTGGCATTGTATCAGAAGCTTTACTAATAGCTTTAATAGCATATTCAACATTAACTCTTTGAAATCCCATATCCATCAATTGTTGAACAAATGAAGTTGGTGGAGGACCTACATTTCCTTTTGGTTTTTTAATTTTACGAAATTTATTTGCTTTGCTGTTAGTACTTGAGGATGATAATGGAACGCAGTTTGATGTAGATGGTATTGCTTTATCACAATCACTCGATGGTTGATTTAAAACTTCTGTGGTTAATAAAGGAGAAACAACAGTATTTGATAAACGATTGGCTTCAACTGTTAAAAATTGGCACAAAGCAAGCGCTGCACTCTAAAATTAAATAACAAAAAAGCCAATTAAGTAAAAGATCATCTTATGATTTATCTTTAGTTAACCTCTAAACTTTCTCTAGAAAATGTGGCTTTAAGTGGGGAAGGTTGAATAGATTTTGACATCAAAAATTGAACAAGTAGGCATGTACATGAATGGGATTCTAAGCTTAAAGAATCTGAAATGCTACTCTCATCATAAGCGTCTTCACTTGTTAAAGTTGACCTATCAACGCCGCTACAGCTAAATGTATTGCAAAAACTACTTTGAATATCATCTAGCACCGGTTGTAGCAAAACCTGGCGTAGAAGATCTTGATGTTTGAATAAAACGCGACAAGCCTTTATAACTCCGAGAAGTCGTCGTTGATGATGTAGTAATTTAACATCAATAACATTTTCTAAATAATATATTAAATTAGTACACTAAATCAAAGTCCTCGAATAATTTAAAAATAAACCATTGCAAGCTTCACTGTTAGCGCAAAGGCCGGCTTGTAAAGTTAGCATGCCATCTGGTCGTTTTGCACTGGCAATCATAAGAAATAACGATGTCCATACTTGCAACATAGATTTTGTTAAAGGCATTTGGTTAATGGCAAACTCTGGCATTTGGGCCTAAAAGAATTATGTCAGCGATGAAATTTAATAAAATTTTTTGAAAGTTTACCAGTTTTAATGCTTGTAATGAGCATTTAGATTGAATATGATTTTCATGATTTTGTATAGTGACTTTTCCATTTACTGAAATTTTGGAAATTGATCCGATACTAGTTCCATCAATGTATATAAACCCACCCAAACGAGGCCGAGAATCCACTCCACCAAGAATTGCCAAGCATGATAAAGTAATCAATGAATTTAACCTTTGTAAAGGAGTTCCTATTTCAGAATGGCTATTATCTGGCACGACTGTCAAAGAAGCATTTCCGTCGTAAATGACATAGTGATCAGGATGAATAGTGCTTAAATGAAGAGAAAGGTAATCATTGATGACTTCGTTCCAACCATTGAGTCTGTGCAACTTTCTTATTAAAGATACGCCTTCTTCTGCAATAGTACTTGTATAAGATGCAGTAAGACATTCTCTAGCCCGATGCAAATGCTTTCCCCGACAAATTGTTTCTAAAAATTTTTAAAAAACTCAATTAATACATTTATAATTTTAATTATTTTTTAGAAAAATTCAAACCTATTGAGAGAAGAGTAGGATCATTATTACATGTGATGAGGCAATTGCCAATTAATAATGAAAGCCGATTCACAAAATCTACCCGTTCAAACGTGTATCTTTCGCCATTCCAAGATGAAAGACACACTCTCATTAGACGAAGTGCTAAAATCTAAATAAAAATATTTCACATATTCAATTTGCCACACATAGAACATAAAACAACATACTTTTTTACAAATAGTTGAATTCGAACTTTCAACAATGTTCAACAACAGCTTAATCCATGCTGCAGTCGATAATGCTTTGTGAATTACAGCAGAGAATGCAATTGCTTTAATAAATCCCAAAGTAGCCCATTCGAAATGTTGCTCTTCAGCGATAAGATGGCAAGCAAAAATACTTGAAACCTCTGTGTCTTTGTATTTTAAATATTTTGATGGGGAGAAAAAAATAAGATAAAGATTTGGAAAAAAAAACCGCTTTATATTTACCAGTTTGCTTTTCATGTCCGCTTTGCACTATCATTCTTAATAAACCGCTTAAAGTATAAACAGCATCATGCTGTGGGTTTCTGCCATTCATTCCAATGCATAACGATAAGCAACGCAATAAATGATAACTGATCTTCCTCATCATCACAGTTACATCTTTAGCTTCACCATAAATTGATTTGGAAATAGCATTGCTGACCATGTCTTTTCCTTTTTCGTCGACAGGCGAATCTGAATCAATTTCGCTATCTTGAGTAGGCAATGGTTCACAAAGTCTCAAGTCATATTTTCCTTCCTTTCCCATTCTATACGAATTTGTACTGCCGTTATCCCATTGGACACGTATCCACCCGTCTTCGCCTAATTCTCCAATTATTTTTCCTTCTCCTGGAGGTGGGCCATCCTAAACAATTAGAAATTAAAATCATGCATATTTTACAAATTCAAATCTACTCACTTGATCACCCCATTTCCAGTCTGCTCCACGTATAACTCGAGCTCCAATTTTCATCATCGAAGCCAATTCTTGACCAATTACAGGTAGTACAGTGGATTTCCGCTTTTTTAATACCTCTTCAAAAATTGCATTTACACTGCTGCTATGATCAAGTGTTAACTTGTTATCTTCTGGCCCTAAAATTGATAATGGTAAGAAAAGCAATCCTTTTAATACATGCATCAGAATTTGTCTTACCAATTATACGTAGTAAAGATTGAACCAAAGCTAAAACTCCAGAATTTAATACTAGACTAATTTCGTTGGCATGATGATCAAGAGTTAACATTCCCAACAAAGTAAAAATAAAACGACTAGAACTCTGCAATCCAATATGCCATTTATCTCTAAAATTTTGGGAGTCTTTTAATTTTGTATTATTTGTTGAATGGTGTTTAATCAAAGCCGCAGTGTGAATTTTATGGTGATGATCCACATCAAATACCATACGCCGAAGTTCAGCAATAGTCCATGTCGTTAATTGTGCAAACGTCAGCTCCAATTTTGCTCTATCATACGGCGGTATTAATCTTACGTCTTCTACACAATGTGGAATTGTCCTTAAAAAAATTTAAATAAAATAGTTCAAATGACTTAAAAGTATTGCAATTACACTATACTAACTTATTTTTCAATCCGCCATACAATAGTCCTTGCCACCCACTTAAAAGTGCATACTTTACCGAACCAATGAGATAATCTTTTTTAACAAGATTAATTATGCAATCTAATCCTTTCTGTCTTAATTTGGCCCTTGCCATCTAGAAAGTAAATAAATTTTACATTATGAAACTAATTTGTAAAATTCGAAAACTTTTAACGTTAGAACGTACATGACAATATGCAGCTTTTCGTATTGTTTCAATTGCCACAACATCGTCTTGTGTAACAAAATCCAGTATCTGACTAGTTAGTAAAGAATTAAAATCCATTTTATTTCCGTCCTTTGTAATTAAAGAAACTTTCGTTTCATTTTGCTCCTTGTTTTTTTCATCCCGAGCAGTTTGATTAGCATCGCCTACAAAACCCACTTCATTAGAATAACTTTCAATCGTCAATGCAAGAAAATAATAGTTACATTTGGACTCTCTAAACTTTTTGATAATTTTATGAACTGCATGTTTCCATTTATTAGCAGTATGTAATAATTTTAGATTTTGCAGAGCGTTTACTTCGCAGCTGTTTGCTCCTCTTACTTCATAGAATAAAAACCGGCACCTCTCTAATACTGGAATACACACTTCTTTATAAGATCCAATTAAATCTTGTCTAGCCTAAAGTATAAACTCAGTTAAACTTAAATAGCAATTATTTTTCAAATTTTATTACCAGTACCTTAATTAACGACCATTTCGTTTGATGAACTACTTTCACAAGCTCTGCCAAATACTTGGGCAATTTAGATGGACAAACATTATTTGTCCTCAAAGTGTTTTCAACAAGCAATAAAACTACAGAGCCCAGATTGTGATGTTTTATTAATAAAGCCAAAAGCAATCTAAAAAAAGCATTTTAAATAATACTTCTTAATTATTACAGTAGTAATATTAATTTATACCGCCCAACTTCTTCTACTGGGTGATCCAGAGGAAATTCCATGTGCACTATCAAATGCATATCTCGACAATATTGTCCAATAATAGATAAAAATGTTTTAACATAAATATCATTTAAACGGCTTTCGGCTAATCCATTAAGTAAATTATCTGCATTAACGTCTTTCATATGAATTGATTTATATGGTTGGACACACGGCAGCTTAGATTCTGTAGGCGATGAGCCAGAAGCTGACATTTAAAAAAAAATGTTAAACGAGTCAATTAAAAAATAGATTACTAAAACTTACAAGGAGTTCCAGCGCTTGAGTTTGTATTTCTAACTTCCCCTTTTTCTTCTTCAAATGGATTCGCAGGTTGAAGGCTTAACATTCCACCATTAAAAATTATAGAATTTATCCATTGACCACATTCTCGTTCAACTGATTGACGATGTAAACAACGAGTTTGACAATTGGAATTCAAACCTAACAAAAATGCCAAATTTCGCTCAAGATCCATAAACGGTGAAGAAAGTGTTTTCACATCCGGCATTCCAACTAACTCTTGGTCTAACTGTTAATTTAACAATTTAAACGTTAAAATAATTTAGTACACAATAAATTTTGTTGCTTTTACTTACATCAACAAAATTTCCAACAACATATGAAGCCATCATTTCTTTAGCATCACTTGAATGTTTCATAGATTCAAATGCTTGCGTAGCATCACAGCCTATCAAATAGAATAAAATAATTAATGTAGTATACATCTACTTTTCAGGTATAGACATAAAAAATGTTTAAAAAAAATAAATTTGAAACCTGAATATTTGGTCAACATTTCAAAACTACACAAGCCCTTAGTTCTAAATTCTTCAATATCATACACTTTTCCATGAATAACCATCCAATTGCCACCATCGCGATTATGATTTTCCAAGTCTGCTTTTCTTATCATTGGCAAATGATCTTCCTGAGTTTTTAGAATATTGTTAAACTCTATTTAAAAACACGACAAAAAACTTAACTTGTAAAAAAAAAATTTAATTAGCTACTTGATGGAAGTAAATCTTACGCATCAAACCAGGCCATGAAAGAGTATCTCCTTCATTCAAAGCTAAGCCCGGCGCCAATCGGTTGAAACGATCAAGATGATCTAAAAGATGAAACATGTGATTTTCTAAAGCAACATATGGAAGTCGTAATTGAAGTAACGTTATCCCTAAAATTGCTTCTGGAAGTAATACACCTAAAAAATATAAATTAAGTATTACGAATATTCAAAACGAAATGAAAATTGCCAACCAATAATATCCGATTGAAGTATAGAAGCAGCTAAAGAAAAGTGTTTCGAACTTATCGATGCTATACTAGTTGCAACCGACATAGAATCAATTACGTGACAACATATCAGACTTAGATATCTTTTTAATAATGCCGCAGTTCCCTGTACTTCTGAATCTAAATCAACATGAAAATAATTTTAATCCATTATTAAATTCAACATTTTGTATGTAGGCCTACTGTACCACAAAAGGTTGGAGGCAAATCTATTACACTACGAGTTTCGTTTTTTCCAAAAAGTTGCGCAATTAAAAGTCGTTGAAACCTCAACAGCAAACGGATTGCCGCCGATCTTTCTGTATTTTCATGATCTACTTCGACACTCTTTTTATTTCCTTGAAGATGGTTAGGAAAAAATTGGCCATATGAACTTCCAAATACTGATGACGATATTGAATTATTACTTGCAGGAATTAATTGCTGTAACTTCGCCATTGATTGAGACGAAATATTTCTAAATAACAAATGATTATACAATTTCAATTAGAATTAAAATACTGTATTTTTGTAATAATTAGAGTATCTCAAAAAGTATCATAAAAATCGAAAAAAAAACCCAACAACTGCGTACCTTAAAAGCTGTCGAACAAGATAAAGAAGAGGAATAGTAGTAGTTCTATCTTGTGAAATTGCTTCTTGAGTACGTTTGCTTTCATTTTCAAATTGAGCCTGTTCTGTCATTAAGTTAAGACCATTATCATTTCTAGAATCTTTATCTGCTTCTTTTTCCTATAAATTTTTTTATTTTATTTTAATATACTTAAAAAATTAATCTATGTTTTAATCTATAACTATATTTTCATCTATTGCTTGGACTTCAGCTTTAATTGCAGCTTGGAGTGCTATTTCCAGTCCACCATCACTCATTAAACTTCCAACCAATAAATCCGTCATAAAATATCTTCCGGGATTTGGGTGATATGCTTCACCTAAGATGTTATTTGGTAACAACGACGACAAAGCACGAGCGCGCTCATCAGCTGTCGGCAACAAAATGCTCCATCCAGTTTGTAAAACAGCTTGGGCAGCTGACTGCACAGTTGCAACAACACCTGCATTACTCGCCAATTCAATAACTCTTTGTTTCAAACTATTTAGCAAACGATTTCCTGAAGAAAGCCCCAATTGATCTATTTCAATGTTATGAATTATAGCGGCATGCAACTAAAAATAAATAAACTTTTATAGAATCCGTAGATACAGTAAAACTGTACTAATAAATATGCCAAACCTGAAGTCGAAGAAGATTAAGACCTGCAACGGCCATGCATTCTTTATCCTGTGGAGGAGGCCAATCGTTCTGTCCTCCAATGCCATCGCACACTTGAGATAGTAAATCGTCCAAGTGCTCGAAAGACACTTTGCAAACGTCAACCACAAAAGGAACTTTTAAACCAACCATCCATTGTTTTGGAGTAGACCATGCAAAACTCTTGATATAAAATTAGTAAAAATTTTAACAAAAAGTTCTGATGACAAAAAACAATTAAATAATTACAATTGAGCTTCCACATGCTACTCCAATTATATTTTTTCCTTCGACGGCATTTAGTAATGTCGGTTCAGTAATTGCAGTTGAAAGCAAACTATCACCCAATTGTCCTTGGTCATTTCTACCCCATCCATATACCTTCCCTTCATCAGTAATAGCAATGGTATGGATCGTACCCACGGATACATCTACAATCTTCATTCCAGCCAAAGCTTCCACTTGCTTAGGAAAACGTACATGTTCTTCGTTTCCATGACCAAGACGAAAATTGTCCCCCTTCCCCCTTTATTTAAAATAATTTTAAAATTCCTAATTCATAACCTTAAAAAAATGCCATCTTCACAAACCAAGTATATAGATCACCAGTTTTTGTCAATGCTAAACTAAACTGAGATCCAGTAAACACTTTACAGACACCAACATCTTGCAATTTATCTATTAATTTAGGAGTTTTGCATCCGTCACTTCCGCCTCTTCCTAATTTTCCTAATTTTATTCAAAGTAGTTGAGAAAAAGAAAAATGAAGTAGCATTAACATTTATAAATACTAATACCATAATCACCATCTCCAAACGAGAATACAGATCCTAAATAAATGACATATACTGTAATTAATTATAAAAAAAATTTACACTTTTTTTATTTTACCTGCATCAGACACTACTAAAGTTTGCGCATCACCGCTGCCACACGATACATCAATTACTCTATGTCCTCTCAAAGCTGCTACTAAAGTAGGCTTGGAATGATCTTCACTACTCCCTAAAGTTGAGAAGAGAAAAATCAATAAAATAATCATTATAAAATTTAAAAATTTAATAATATATTAAAGCATTAGCCTGTTACCTAAACCAAGTCGGCCATAATTGCCTCTACCAAAAGTATACAACTCTCCCGCAGCAGTAACGACAGCACTGTACGCACTACCACAAGATATTTGACAAACAAATTTTCCAGCTAAAGCTTGAATTAATGTTGGTTTTTCTCTAGAACTAAATAAAAATATCCCAAATATGGTTTTAATATTTTATTCTTGTTAAAATAATACTTATTATCTCCATGTCCAAGTCTTCCACCTTCCCCTGAACCCCAGGAGTAAACTTCACCATCAGTATTTAAAGCTAGAAAATGTTTGCCGTCAGGATGGGCAGCAATTTTTACAATTTCTTTTGACCCAAATCCTTCAATAAATTCGGGCTCCTAATAAACAATAAATCATCAACATGAAAATTGAATAGCAAAACCACAAATAAAAAATTACAACTTACAAAAGTCTCGGAAGCATGGGAAACCATATAAACTTTTCCCGAAGAAGAAAGAATTAGAACAACTCGTTCTCCACATGAAATTTGTTTTACGCCACGTTCAGCAATTGTTTCATTGATCTGTACTCCAGAAGAAGCAATCCAACCCCAGCATGTCACTTCTTGTGATACAGAACACAAAGAATGCTATTGCGTTTGTAAATTAACAAATTTTCCTATTTATTCAATTTAAAAGCTATACTTTATGATTATTATGTGGTGGAGCATAGGGAGCTGCCAATCGATCTAAATAAGACATCACGACAACAGCGGTTTGCCGTAGATCTATAGAAATGCTAGAATCTTCAGGCAAAGTAAGCAAAGAAAGAAAACATTCTGTAGGACTAATAATCGGTAAAACCTGTCCAAAAAAAACATTTAATAAATAAATGCAATAAAATTTTGAAATTGGTGTATGTTAGTATAGCACCTCATTTGAAAAGTCTATCTCAAATGGTTTTGATAATGATTCTGATACCGCACTCATTCGTCTTAAAAATGGAACAAGCGGAGCACTAGTGCCAAGGGAATGTACTCGGTTATCATTCTCATTCTTCCCCTTTTCCCACAGATGCAGAAGTAACAAAACAGATGATAACACATGACTCAGTGATCCTTGTTGAATAGCTAGTTCCAAAAGTAGTGCTAATGCAGTATGTTGATCCGCAATCGGTATTTCGCCTAAAGTACGAAATCCGGCTGAAGCAGTAATTTCTCTAGATTTTTATAACATAACGTTACATAAATTATTTAATGTAATTTATAAAAGAAATATTACCCCAAGACAACTGAACGGAGAAACTTTGAAGATCGATCTACAACTTCTAACCAGATAGATGAAACTTCAGTTTCATTAAAAAGAGACGCTTCCGGTAGTGATCTCAATGCATCCAAAGATTCTTGAAGTAGTTCTACACACAAATCAATGTCTTCACCCATGCGCCAAGCCCGTCTTAAGAAAGCAAATGCAAAGCTTAGAGCTGCGCGACATCCAACACGAGCAAGCCCGTCAGAAGCTTTTTCAAGAGGTGGAGAATGAGTAGTGCTAAAAGCACAATTAATTCAAATAAATAAGTAAAATTACTGCGGTGCAATCATATCTATCTTTACGTTTTAGCATTTTGTACATCAGCCGTGTTTTTCCTAAGATTAATATTTGATGTTTTAACCGGAACTTGTCGAGCTAAAGCTACGAAATAACGTTCAGCAACAATTAAATTTTGCCATAAACGAATTGAAAAACGACTCGATCCAGCAGCTTGAGTACACATCAGTTTTTGCTCTTGAATAATAGTTTGCAAACAGTTCTTCAGCCGTTCTTGATCTTAAATTTTTAAAAAAAAAAACATTAAAAATTGTTATGCCATTATTAAATACACCAGCAACATACTCGGTTTCGGACCCCATGTCCATGATTCAATTTGATCTTTCGCTGATGGTAATGTATTGAATTGAATGTTATTTTTTTGCTTGGCAACTTTTTGAACTGGTACAGCGTTTGTTGGCGTTAATATGAGATTAGAGCAAGAGCAAACATTTGACATTTGAAGACAATGTTCGCATTCATCATTTTCTAGAATTTTATTTTTAAATAAAAACAAATATGCCAAATTTATATTAAAATATAGTATAATATAATAATATCGCAATATTTTATACCTTCTTTTTTACAGCTTTGTGAAATTGAATTAGAACCCGTGTGATTGGACAGCACAAGTTCGCCATTTTTAACCAACTCATTCCACAAATCGCTTAATCCTTCCGAATTAAATATATTAAGAAAATCAATTTTTAGCCATTTTGAATCTAATCTTTTTTGAGGCTTCAGTGTAAAATCACTGCAGATAGACATGATGTAATGTTGCCAAGTGAAAAATTCACGTTAAATTCTACAATAAATTGAAATGCATTAAATAAAAAGATCACATTTTTTAAAGAAACTATTTACTTTGAACTGCATGGTTTACATTATCAACATTTATCGCCCTTTACGTTGCTTTCCTTGAACTGCATCAAATCGACTTGAGCTGAAATACAAGAATCCAAGGCTGCAATCGCGTGCGTAACTTTGCATCTTTTTTCATTTCATGCTATATGCGCAATTTATTTTTACGCGTCTATCAATAACATCACTTGTTTCGTTCATTCAACATATTACTCTGATCACCACCAGAAGATATAAACAAACATAATTATTTTATTAAGTAATTTTAAGTGGGAAAAAATTAGACAGATCAGTTTCCTTCTTTTTGGGCAGACGATAGTTACCGTAATAAGGTCCGATCACACTACAAAACGCATTATGTTCGTAAACGTTTGCTCAAAAAATAAAATCAATTCCATAATCAAATGCACTATAATTATTGTATCTACACAGTAAAAATATATTAAAATAATTATGTAGTTGGCCTAAAACTTATTTGATCTTAGTGTACATATTAATCTGGTAAAAATAATATACACATCCGGGTAAAGAATGAACCGTGTGTACACTGCTTTCGAAACAGCTGATTAGTTTTATTTTCGTGACCTACTGTATTTTTACCGTCAGAAAATTATTTCAAAATTCAGAAGTAGGCGATCTTCAGTGGTGCATCAATGGCTGCTGTCCTCATAAGATTTGCTTGAAAGTTTTAATAAATGTCCGCGAGCATTAGATAAACGTCAAATAAACTAAAAAGGTTTTCTTTAGTTAAAACGATTAAATTCTCCGTAGGAGTGTTCAGCAATCAAATCAGGTTTGCTCATTTCGCATAATTTTACCTTACTACGTATCATAGTTTTAGTTTTTTTTTTTTTTTTTTTAAAAAAGGCACTTGATAAATGTTTTAGTGTATTTTAACAGTGGCAGGCATGGGTAAAGACTACTATAAGATTCTAGGGCTAACGTCGAGAGG
>JAQGAY010000641.1:0-22771 GCA_034698085.1 Polydesmus angustus | reverse complement strand
TGAAAATGAATTATTTTTTTTATAATTATAATTAACACCTCTAATTTAATAGTAAAAAAAAACAATTTTTGAAATATAACCTCTACAACTAAGTCGGCACGTCTAAACGTGCTTACGCGCACACTTTGACGGCCAAAGCTATTGCGGACTTCCAGCCTGCACCTGCCGACTGAATCTTGGCACGTGCCGGCATCTGCCATAGGATTAATGCAAATTTCCTTGAGCGCATTATAACGTGCCGACTCAGTTGTAGAGGTCGTATTCTAAAAATTGTTTTTTTTTTAATATTATTAAATGAGAGGGGTTAATTAATGTAAATTTTTTTAAAATAATAATTCATTTTCATTCCAATTTATTCATGTTTCCAACCTTATAGATTAATTAATTAGCGTTAAACGCTGACAAAACACGTTTCAATCTACATCAATTAGTTAATGTCACGCGCTTTTAACAACTTAATAATAATGTGTCAATAATGCATTTTTGTAACGAAATTTATTTGATTAATTAGTAAACAAATAATAATAGACCGAGAAAATTACGTTTGATAACCATTTACTTCGTTTTTTAGTTAAAAAGATGAGCGAAAGCAACTTTGTTTACCGGGGATTTTTCCCCGTGCTATTTGTCGGTCGATTAGTCGGACTTTTCCCTAATTCCAATATCGGGAGTTTTTCTAGCAGAAAAAAGCCTTTAAAAAAATCCTGGAATTTATGGACATTCGTTTTCGTAACGCTGATAATTTCCCAAGGCTTTTTTTTCCAATTTACTATAACCGTGGATCCCGAAGACAGCACCACCGGAACCATTTCCTCCATCGGCGTCATTCTCGGCAATTCCATTTCCGCTTTGGCCATTTCCATTCACTTCGCTATCCACTCCAAACCCCTCATCATTTTCATAAACAAACTATCGCGTTTCAAACATTCGGAAAAAGAGGTAAAAAGATTCGGCCGCGGATTATTCGTGTTTTTAATCCTCGTCATGTTGTCTTACAATAGTTTGGGTCTTTTATACGGAATCAAAAACTCGGCCATGAAATTACGCGCGGACGTTTTCTTTACCTTATACGCTACATTTTTCCATACGTTGAATTTGGTCATTTTGATCAATCAAATGATGGTTTTTCTCTTTTCCGCTTATACCTGCTACGTCATGCAGACGGCGTTTAAATACAACGCGGAACAATTGCGGGACGTATTGTCCGGTTCGCAATTGAACGTCCATCGAAAATTGATCGAACTTCGGGACCGACATATAATCAACTGCGAATTAATGGCTTTTTTTAATAACTTATTTTCTCCAATTTTATTAATTACCATAGTTAATCAAGGAGCCGACGTGTGTTTTACGTTCGGCAAATTGGGATCGATGATGTTTAGCGACGTTAATCTATCGATGATATTGATCGGTTATTCGATTATTCGCTGTTTACCGCTCGGAGTGATGTGTTACGTGGCGGAAAACGCGCAATTAGAGGTTAGTTTAATGGTTAACTTAATTAATTATAATAATTTTGTTTGACAATTATTATAAAGTAAATTCGAAAATTTTTTTGTTTGGGGTTTATTATTTTCGACGATGGCGAAACGATCGGTCGTTTACGACGGATTTTTTTACGGTTTTTTTCTCGGTCGGTTATTTGGTTTTTTTCCACATTCAAATATCGGTCAATTGAAAACTCGGAATTCGCGCGTCGAATTGAAAAAAGAATGGAATTTCGGAACGGCGATGGCCGTACTTTTCATCAGCGCTCAGCTGTTCCATTTACTCTTCGTGTTGATATTTTGGGAATGGAATAAAGATGGACATAACGGCATCACCGTCATCGGACTTCAGTTTTGCAATACCTTAATCGGCATTTTTATTTCCGCTTATTTCGCGCGTTTCTCCGCCCAATTTTTACCTTACTTCTCCGCATGGCGCGACATCGAGTTGGCTGAGGCGAAAATTGTCCGCGAAGGCAAGAAACTCGTGGCTATTTTGATATTTTTAAGTTTGGGCTTTTTAATTTTAAATTTTTTATACGTTTTTCGAATCGACGGTTACAACCGCAAACTCATTTTGACCGGAAATTTCCCCTTAATTTTTTGCGGCGGGATTATTTATTTCAATCAATTGTTCGTTTTAACCACGGTGACTTATTTCTGTCACTGCGCGCGCTCGGCTTTTCAATGTAATCGCCAGCAGCTGGAGAGTGTAATGCACGTGCGTAGGGCGTGCAGCGAAGAAGTGATCGTGCAAAGTCGTTTGAAGCATCAAAATATTTGTTATTTATTCAAGGGCTTGAGTCGTCTGCTGTCTCCGCTGTTGTTGTTGACTATTTTTAACCAAGCCGTGGATATCTGTTTAGCTACGGCTGTTTTGGGAAAAGTGAATTTGATATTGGAAGAAATGTATTTCTTTACCATCATTTCCGCCTACGCTTTATGTCGTATCGTGCCCTTATATCTTTTATGTTCCGCGGCCGAAAGCGCTTTTAATAAGGTGAATTTAAGTTGGTTTAATCCTGGATTAAAACATGTAAAAAGAAAACAAAGAAATTAAATGTTTAAATGCTGCTCCGGATGAAAGTTTCTGATGGATCTATGCACAATATTTTAAGGCGTTTGTAGATTATGGGGGTCGTAGCTCAGGAACAAATTTATGGAATAATTTTGGTACTCTTCTCTATCTTACAAAAGGTTTTTTATTTATGAAACTCAGCAAAACAGTTTTAATATAGAAAAAACAGAAACGCCGATCGAACGTGCGAGACGCGAAATGTTTTTGGAAAAGTAATTCTCGTTTTTAAAAATATAATTCAATTTTTAAGGAAAATTAACATTTTTTGGGGGGAAAATTAATACGGTAGTACTTCAAAAAAATAAATATAGCCTGCACTTAAGAAAATAATTAACTAAATTTATAAAAGTAATTAATTGGTTTGGAAAGTTAATACACGCATACCAGTAATTTTTTATTTTAGGAAAAATAACGTTTTCGGAAAATTACTGTAACTCCCTTATTATTAATTTTTTTTAGAAAATTAAGTATATTTTTTAGAAAAAATTAAAGTTTTTTTTGAAGTGGGGAAAGGGGATTACCTACATTTTTAAAAAAAAAAATAACTGATTTTTTTAAGGGAAGAAAAAGAGGTTTTTTTTGAAAACATAATTTATTGTTGAAATAAATTCTTTTTTTTTTTTTTCAAATATTATTTTAGGCAAAGTTACTAATTCTTTAGGAAAAGTAATGAATTTTTTTAAAATAAAAATTACTTTATTTTTGTGAAATTTTTTATATTATTGGTACCGGTATTTAGTTTTTTTTAAGGAAAGCTAAGAAATTTTCTTTAGCAAAATTAAGAAAATTTTTGGGAAATTTAGAAAGTTGGTTTTTTTTTTATTTGTTTTGACTTAATATATTTTAATTTATTTTTTTGGGTACACGAACGCATACAAGGGTTAACATTTTGATTTTTTGAAGCTCTCTGAAATTCATTATTTGGGTTTCTCAGAAAAAGACTGCAGAAATCAAAACAAAACTAGCGTGCTTAGATGTTACTCAAATCTCCTAAATAGATATTGTAATTAATTAAGCCAAAATTTTTTTACTCTATTTTTAGTCAAAGAAAGGCATGGATGTGCTCCACGCGGCGAAATTATGCGATTTGGACGCCGAAACTCGATTTCAGGTACCATACTTTTTTTTCTTTGATTTTTATTAATTACAATTTATTTACACTATTTATATAAAATTAAAACAACCGTTCAAAAATATATTCATTCCTAACAAGATATATTTGTACGAGATGACCGTTCGATCTTGCGATTCGAAATTGACCGCGTCGGGTATCGCGGTGGTCAATCGCCAGCTTTTTGTACAGGTAAGAACGGGCAAAACCGGAAAAATAATAAATTAACATCTAACATACTAAAAAATTAATTAAAATACATTTTTTATTTTTGGTATAAAGTTGGCCGGACTCGTCGTTACGTATTTAATTATCTTGCTCCAATTTAACAAATAACAATTTATTATTAACAACTAATTGTACTTCTCTTCAACTTTTTCAACATCATCATCGTCTTCTTCTTTTTTCCCGCTGCAGCAGCATTTTTCGATTCTTCAAAATAAATCGAATTGTTTTAAAATATAAGTTAAAATTTTTGTTAGTAATAATAATCATAAAATACTTACACGCAACGCGCTATAATCGCTATCACTCCCAAAGCGAACACTCCGGCTACTGCAATTCCGGCAATGTCAGCGTCAGTTAAATCCTCTGATTCAAAATAATAAAAAAATATTTTTAATAACAAAGAATTTTTTTTTTGTTTAAATATTTACGGTATGTAGCGTAATTGAATTTACCTTTGCAATGACCATCGTCTTCTAAGCCACGATCGGCGTAGTCTCCGATGCATTTACATTTACCATCTTCGCATTTTGTGTGCGAATCAAAACTTGTACACTCTTCGTTATAAAGGCATTCCTGATTCGGTTTAACTGAAATAAATAAATTAATATTATAAAAATAAATTTTTATTTTCGGAATACAATGTATAGTTAAATTTCGATTAACCCTGTATTCACATTAATATCCGAAAACATCAATTTTTTTAAAAGAAAATTTAAATAATCCGTATTAATATTTATGAAAAACTACAGCGTATTTTTGAAAAGCATTTTTTTTTTTAATTTACCGGTAGTTTTTTTTTTTAAAAAAAATTAGTTTGAGTAATTTTTTAAGAAAGGCTAATTTTGAGTCTATTATTTTTGCGGGGACCAAATTTTGAAGCTTTATTAATATTGATTTATTTTCTATAAGCTTTTAAGTTTTAAAATGTGCGAAAAATTTTAAGATTTAGGTGAGATGAAAACATCTATGAAAATCTGCCTTACCAATTGCCACTAAATTCACTAAGTTTATAAAATAAGACAAAGTCAATACAACATAAATGCTCCAACTTTGAAGTTAAGGTAATCTAAAATAAGCCCCATTTTATTGTCAATGCATTTAAAAAATTTCCGCGCATTTTAAAAGTCAATAAAAAAAATCCATAGCATATAAGTATCAAAATTTGGCTAAGTTAGAACTATAAAGATCAAACAATAGCTAGGACAAGTTTATGGTAGTAAGCCATTTTTATAATGTTCCAAGAGCTAAACGTCCTTTAAAATTTAATAAAAAATGACCCTAGTTTTAGCTTAAAAATATTCTAAAAAAATATTAAGCTCGGTCCACATTTACTCAAATAATTGGTTTTAATTGGAAACAGCGATCAGCTTTGAATTAGTTTTACTTCCTGAACATTATTATACCTTTTTGTAAACATTTTGTGGTTTTATTATCAGCTCCTCCGTCAAAGTCCGTGACAATCGCAACAGTCCCGTCGCAATCGCACAGGTAATCGTCGCATTCAAAACCATCGTTAGTAGGGCATTGCTCGTCCAAATTGCAAGGTCCGTCAATACTGGAATCTGTTCGAGAAATTTAAATTTTTAATGAATAAAAACAAGCAAATTAATTTAAAGTAAATTTACCTTGGAGACACGCGATCGGATTCGTCGTTCCTTCGGGATAATAATAATCGTAAGGAGTCTGACATAAACAAGTACGCGTGTCCGTAGTGTCGCAATAGGCATTAAATGTCACACATTCGGTTGGAGCTGCACATTGTTTATTTAATGGCACGGGACTTGCTAAAAAAAATATACAAACACATTAAATCATGCTCACAATGATTTGATATTTGTTGCATTTGTTTGCAAATGCTTTATAGAAATTATTTTTTTATTATTATGCAAGTTTCGTTCATTCACTTATTTATTTACTGAAAATAATTAAGGAGAACAAATTGAAATTTTAGCGCGATATAATCTTTCAAAACGGTTTTTTTAGTAGAAAAAAAGAAGCAAAATTATTATTACCATTGTTAGCAATGTTGAAATTGTTTCCAGCGTTACAACTGCTGTCATCGTTTTTCGGCTCTTCGAGAATAATTTGACAAGAATAAGTTCCTGAGTAATAAGTAGATAATTGCAACTTCATCACGGTTGTGTTAGTTGTGGTTGAGTTTGAAATGTTATCGAAAAGATGAATATTGGTGCTGGAATCGTCCGCGAAATCTGTCGAAAAAATTAATAAACATTATTTTTTTCCGCTTCAAATTGTACGGCACGCGCGTTAATGATTAATTTCAACGAAATAATAAGACTTACACGTCCAGCACATGCCCGAAACGTTGTACCGACTGGTATCGTAACTGACGCTACATTGCAAGGTACACGATTTTCCACCGTCGAAATCGGTCGGAACACAATTCGTAGGTGTTATAATTACATCTAAAAAAAAAAAAAAAAATCAAGAAATTAGCAATTTTAAAATATTTCCTAAATGAAAATATCGGTATTATTTCGAAATCAATTTTTATTAACGTTTGAATTTACTTAATAAAAAAATATTTTCAATAATTTTTTTTCTATTACTTTAATCATTAAAATTATGTTTTTTGAAGGCACTTTTTAATTAAATTTCGAATTAAAAATAATTGAATAAAATTTGAATAGTCTTAAAATCACTTTTTTAAAAAAACGAATATCGTTTAAGTTTTTAATTAATAAAATTTACGAGTTAGAATTACGAAAAGATCAAACAAAACAAATAATTAACTGTAATCAAAATAATATTTTTAAAAAAAACAGATAAAGATGATTACCGGTACATAAAAAGTTTATAAAAAAACGCCCCCTTTTTTTACATTTGATTTCCTAAATTTTGGATTTGTAAAGTAAACCAAAATAGTTTAAATCTTATAATCCAAATTAATAATACCGGTACATTATTAAATCGAAAATCTTAATTTTATTGATAATCAACGTCTTTAATCGCTAATAAAAAAAATAATACCGGTAACAACAATAATAATAATTTGTATCGCTTACCTGCCGGATTACAATTATCCGCATTCACGTTCGTATTCCAAATCAAAACAAATAATCCGAAAAAGTAAATTAATAAAGTCCTTTTTATTAACATTTTCTTTTTTCAAATCAAAAAATTAAGTTTTCCAAGCTAGATATCGTAGACTTAGAAAATTTGCTTTAACATTCGGAAAAAGAGAATGCGAGACACCCACATCCGATTGGAAAATGTGTTATTTCAAATCGAATCAAAAAAACTATTATTATTATTATCGTCGAACTGATTAAGAAATTTGTTACATCTGATTGGGAAACTCTCGATTTATTTTTTTATCTGTTGTTATAATAATAATTAATGGAGTCGTCGTTCGAGATAAGATTGATCAAAAGAGTTTTTTTTTTATTCGCACGTGTGCCCTGACCTCAATTCCCACTCACGCGCGCTTAACCACTTTTTGCATTCACATCCTCGCTGCTTATCAGTGATAGGAAAGTGAGGGAAGAGCTGGGCTTTATATAGACGAGCCACCTGACGTCACCACTTCTGACGCACGATAAATGCTAATCCGTATTAATTATTTGTTTATGGCGGTTGTTCCTCGTCGTCGGTGCGGTGGATGAGATGTTGACATCGGCGGGATTCATTTCAGGTGACCGTGAAATACATGCACGTCGGTATGGAGGAAACCCCGCTCGAGTTTGAATAGGTGGGCGTGGCCATTTCAGCTGTTTGGGAATATCCACCTGAGCTACTAATCACACCTGTTACTCACCTCGTTTCTTAACGCTAATTTTAACTCGCGTAATAGATTATCAAATTTATGAATTTACATTATTTTGTGAATTTATGAAGTAATTCATTATTTAATCCGGTTTTTATATGCGTGTATTTTTAGGATTAAAAATTTCGAGAACGCTTACTTTTTTTTTTTACCTAGAGGTATTTATTTTTTTAAATTGATTTAATTTTATCTAAAGTGATTTTTATTTTATTTTAAATTAAATTGTTGGGAATTTCCTTTACCGTAATTAGATTTTTTTCTCTAAGTGATTTAATTTTTTTGTTTATTTTTACATTATTTTAACTTGTTAATGCGTTTTAAGGCGTTTGATATTCTGTCAATCTTGTTTAAAACTGGTTTAGACTTAGTTGAAAACTTTTTTAGACTTAATTTAAACTTGTTTAGATTTTTTCAAACGCGATTTATTCAGAATTTTTTTTTTAAAAAAAAAAACTTGTTTAGATGTTTTTAAATTTGTTTAAACTTTTTTTTAACCTTGTTTGGATTTTTTAAACTGGTTTGAATTTGTTTGAACATGATTGAAATTTTTTGAAAATTGTTTAGATTTTTTGTAGAGTTGTAGCCTTATTTTGGTTTTTTAAACGTGTTTAGAGTTATTTAAACTTGTTTAGATTTATTTAAACTTGCTTAGATTTTTTTAAAGCTGGTCTAGACTTTTTTTAAAAACTTGTTCTGACTTTTTTTTAAAACTGGTTTAGATTTATTGTAAGCAAGTTTAGATTTTTTTTAAAACTTGTTCAATTTTTTTAAAACACGATAGAATTTCTGCGAAAATTGTTCTGGTTTTTTTTTTTGTTGCAAACTTATTTAAATTTTTAAAGCTTGTTTATACTTAATTTAAACTTGTTTGGATTAACAGTCTTTTAAGCTTATTTAGATCTTTTAAACTTGATTAAGCAATCTTTTTTTACTTAAATCACTTAAACTTGTTTTAATATTTATATTTTTTAACTTGCGTGATTTATTGAATTAAATAATATTTTTTTAAATCACTATTTCCACAGAAATTAAAAAAAAGCTTTGTAAATATTGAAGTAAGTTAAATAAAAAGGTTAGAAATAAATGTAGCCTACTGAAATTCGCTTAAAACGGTAATCCGTTTCGAGTACAAAAAGACATAAATTGTACAAGGTCAATATTAAGATAAATACAGTAGAGTACAATGAGGTGTGAGGGGAAAAAACTTGGTATGGTAAGCATCTTTTCAATGCAAGTAATATCCCATTACTCATGCTTCTTTATCTTTGAGAAGAAAGTTGTTTTCTAAGAAACGCTCTTATGCTAACGTACGCAAAATTCTTGTTTCCTTCAATTGAAGGAATTAAAATTGAAATATTTCTAAAATAATTTTAACCTTTAAAATTTTACAATTTAACAATTTTTAAATATACACGGTCACGTCATTATAAATTAAGAGAAGCAAAAATTTGCACAAGAACGCTTTAAAATCCCGAGTAAATACCATATTTTTTTTTTTTGCAATTATGTAACGTTCTTTTTACACAACATACGTATAATTTAAAATTTAATAATTTCTTAATCCTAAAATTGATTTTTTAAGGTTTTATCCGCAATATTTGCATTTTTAAATAATTTTCGTCTATAGTAATAATTGATTAGAAAAATTGATTTTCCAACGCTTAACTTTTAAGAATACGGTATATTTTTTTGAGTATTTAAATTTTTTTCCTTTGTACCTTTTTTTAATTACGGTATTTACTTTTGTTATGTAGAATAATTAATTTTTTTTTTAAGTTAAATAATTGTATTTTTGAAGTTTCAAGAATTTCCTAAACCCGATCATATAACACTGCTGTAAATTATGCGCCGGCCTATTGATGTTGAAGCAGTTTCTTCAACCTACGAATATACACGGGGGTTCAATAAAAAGTAAACCGAACTTTTTTTCATATTATATTTTTAATACCTGCTAATTAATCGCACTAATATTTTTCTCAACATTTAACAACTATGATTTCCACTTACAGAATCATACATTTTGAATGGAGAAAAAAAATATGAGTTTTTAACTTCATTTGCCCAAATTCAACTACATGTACATATGTACAATATTTTAAGTACTGTGTTCGATACTTGTATGTTGGAATCATATTGTTGGTTCACTTTTGTAAATACCGAGAAAATATTGTTGGTATTATTCATCAGGTATTCGAAATAGTTTATGAAATAGGGTTTGGCTTACTTTTTATTAAACCACCGTGTATTTGGCTCGATTGTGTAATATTAGACGATGGCAGATAGCGCGAAGTGGGTTTTGCAATCTTAGATTCTGTTGATGATAACAGGGAGAGAAAGAGAATTCCGGAGAGAACGCAAAATGAAAAGATGCGAAGTGAAATAATAGTTTATCATAGGAGATCGGGAAAATATAGAAAATACATTACCGCACTACCATTTTCTACCAATAGGTTTCCTTTATCCAATCATAAAAAGAGTTCAAAAAAAATATAAATATAGATAAAAGTATAGCTGATTTTCCATTAAAATTTTTTTTTTAATTTTGCGAAAAATGAGTCAAAAGTACCGGTATTCAATTTTGCTTCCGGGAGTACGGTAGTAATATTTCTCAAACTTTATTTTTATTACAAAAGACCCTAAAATAATTATCTTTGTCTTTGGCTCCAAGGAAATTTAATTCGGCACTGCTTGGAATGCAATATTAGAATATGACATTGTTTGTGCAATGTTTTTATTGGAGGTGATTGCCTGCAACTCTCATTCGCCCTCAACACATGTCTGTGATTGACATCTCATAAATTTTATAGTAACGTAATATTATCACGAATTAGCTATTAAACTAACGTTTGTACAATAGTTTATCCAAATTAACAAAGCACGTCAAGTTTTTCGTGTATTTGCGGACATATTTAAATTTGCACGTAGTCTCTTTTATGATTTCTCATTTAATACACCTGTAAACAATAATAATTATTATAATGTGATTAGTCGTATTGAGGTTCTACTCTAATATAAAGTTTCTGCATTTAGTGCCTTCTCGGACACTTGGTATGTAAACTATATTTTTTGAATAGGAATTTCACTCATGGAAGTATAACATCGGGCTGCCAATAGACTTTCGAAAATACCGAATTTAAATCCTACAGAATAATAAAATACTTTAAAAGTATCCGAACTGCTATTATATTATTTATTTGTTGTTGTTGTTGTTTTTTTGCGTCTTATACTACATCAACGGTTAAAAATTGATGTTACTATGATTTATGCAAGTTTTGAAGTAAGATTTAATTGATGCAGCAGTTAGTAAATAACGAGCAATACGAGTATTGAGGCCGAAGGAGTATATTTTAAATACAGTAATATTATAACAATAATAATTATTGGACGTTAAAAATGTTATCAGAGTTTTTTCATACATCGTTAAATTATAGATTAAACGGATTAAATTTGTAATTCAATTGGGTTTAGTTTTTTTCCTGGTGCATCATGTATAGCGTTTATTAGTAACGACATGGCCTTAGGGAAAAAGAAATATTTACAGTATTATTATAAATCTTTTCTTATAATCTCTGGGCAAACACAGTCTTTAACTCTAAATTCGTAATACAGTATTTTACAAAAAATTTTAATAAATGCGTTAAATGTGAGTCATAACTTGATACGTAACGTCATTAAGTTACGTAAAGAGCCCGAATTAATATTCTTCTTTTTTTTTTCCGAGGAAAAATAATACGCAATATTTTCGATTAATGTTGATTTTACTTAAAGTCAAAAAAAAAATGTATACGTCATATTTGCATATATTTCCGGTATGCAATACGGTTTTGCAATTTTAATGGCTTTGTAAAACCTACGAAATAAAACTTTATACTGTACTGTATTATAATTATAAAAAATTTCAAAACAATTTTGTTTTCTATTTTTTTCCCTTAGGAATTATATATTTTTAACGATAATAAAACCTTATAGTTTCCCAACAACAACAACAAAAAAAAACCGTTTACTTTGCGATATTATAATGTTTGAAAACGGAATCTGTCGTCAACGCGGTGGACTGCTAAATTAAAGTAAAATCTTTGGGTCGGACGTAAAGTAAGATCTTGTTACACGACGTAACGTAGCGTAATATAAAGAGGGAGGAGATGGTTGACGTTTCCATCATCCTCCACCAGTTGCGCTTTCTCTTCTCCATCGCTCTGGCTCGTTCATTTTTATTCATTTCCAACGCGTGATATAAATATCGTCGCGCATCGACGCGTTCGCTTCATTCCAACTTACGAAACATCATTCCAATCTTCTTAAATAAAAATAAAAAAACTCAAAAAAATAATTTAAAAATGTGTGACGTCAGTTTTAAACGTGTAATTTTAATTTGTATTTTATTAGCTCACATTCTGTGCTTTTCCAAACACAAAGTGAACGCGATTCGGCATAAAAGTCGCTATCGCGTCAACCGCTATTACGCTAAATCGTCCGTCAACGCATTTTTAGCGTTAAACAACAACGATAAAAATGCCAAAAACACCATGTCCAATTACATGTACGCGGTTCAACCTCAACACACTCAATTGGCCGCCTCGGTAAGCATTTCCTGTCCCGAAATCTGTACCTGTCGCAATTACATGCACGAAGGACTCACCGTCAACTGCACGCTCACCAACAAAGCGCAACTCGCCAACATTCAACAGCTGATCGAAAAGATTCCCAATACCACCAGAATAATGTAAGTTAAAAAAAAATAATATTGTTTTTTATACTATAAAGTGTGTTTAGTTTTTTTTGTTTGCGCGGGACAATTGGTTCGCAGCCTATGAAAATTAATTGAAGCCTTATTGTTATGTTAATTAGTGAAAGCGAGGGAAGCCCGAAACTTCTTTTTCTTAGCTATCGTAGGGTGTCTTTTATCGCTTTTTTGCAGTTTCTCAACCACTGTTCTTTTTAATGTTATTGTTTTTCTTTTTTTATTCGTTCAGATTTATTCGCATTGTTTAAATGTAAATTAATAGCTCGATTTTTAAGTTAGTAACTCCACGCGCCCACATTTTATTATTAGTTATAAAATAATAAAAGCGCGCGTAAATGTTACTAATAAGAAATTAACGACAAAAAAAATAATCATAATAATTATTATGGTAAAAACACCCACACTTAGCTTTATACCTCGGATAATAATAATTATGTTGCCCCCGTCACCGAAAAAACCCTGTAAATGCAAATTGAAAGGCTTGCGGCAATAATGAGATACTGCGTCTTCTGTTTTATACATTCTGGCAAACTAAAAAAAATAAAAAAAAGTTTTAAAAATTAACTTTTTTAATTTACCGTATGTTAAATTTATTCTCCACACTTATTTTCTTTGAATTGTTTTTAATGAACACTTAAATGAGTGAAATTTGCAGGCGAAATTGTGAGTTTGTACACGGTGTTCGAATAAAAACGTGTAAAATTGAATTCGTATTAAATCCTTATAATAATCAAAATATTTTAAAATATTGTCTTCTACTAGTAAATATGATCAAAGAGTTACAAATATTTGTTGAAAATACGAGTCGCAAAAAACTTTTATAAAAATGCTTTGTTTATTTTTTTAAAGGTTAATTAAAGCCAAAATAGGCTGAAGCAAAGTGATATGTAGAGATTCAATAGTGTTTAAGTACTGTACATTGTAAAAACGCAATTTTAAAAATAAAAGACGCGAAACTGCATTTATCGCAAATTTAAGAGAGCGATTTTAACCCAATTTGGTGCATAACAACGACCCTGCTTTGTAAAAACGATATTTTTGCGTGCAAATTGCACCCATTTACAGTACGTGTTAATGCATGGAAAATAAATGGGGAAAATACATTTATATTAAGTCTCGTATGACCTCGTATAACGACCTTTGTTGGTTCATTAAAATTTGGCAAAAATGGACTTGTTTACATATTTCTGCATGGATTTCAATTTTACAAAACTAATATTAAAATTATCATTGAAAAGCTATTTTTGCCGGAACTGTTTAATATTGATGTGTATTTACTCTACGTAAATATGTTATTATTATTTGTTGCTACTTAATTAAATAATCGATACAATAACAAGACTTTTAAAAAATTTATTGTTTTTTTAAAAAAAATGTAAACTGTGCTTGTTTCTTAATTACCGTGCGATTAATAAAGGCGTTTACTCGGCGGAGTATTCAACTTTCCAATGATTCTAAAAGGTGACAAGCGTTGTCACTTAATATACTGGTATTCATTTAACACCACAATTCCATTACCGGTAACAAAATGATAGACAATCATTGATTTTCTTTCCCCTCAAAAAGAAGAATCTTAATTTATTTCAGAGTAGGCCTACACGCATTACATTTTAGTTTCTAAATATACCGTGGCAATGAAAATAAATAAACAACTTATATAATTTTTTTTTATGACAAAACCTCATGGTTTAGTATTATCATAACGACGGTTTATCACTAAACTTGACGAATTTTAGAATAAAATTCGCATAAAAAATATACAGGCCTAATATACATGTACAACAAATTATATCCAAAATTAATACAATTTATTTTTTAAATTTAGAGTAATAAAATTTTAAATTTTAGCAAACTATCGAAGCTCCCAGTTTCAAAGTGGTCTTAGTCCATTTTTTTCTAAAATAGGTTTAATGCGGATTTTTTTTTTAAACAAATCTTGAAACGTGTAATTTTTGAGTGCTTTACTTTTACTTATACCACTAACCGATAACATTGTGTTGAAAAACTCATATCATGTAATAATTATTATTATACCGTGTTTCTAATGCCGAAAGTGGATCATTTCTACAAAAAATTTTAAGAATGTTATTTTAATTTTATTTTTAAGTTAGCCTGTTTTTAAAAGCTTCATAATATACATACTGTATTTAAAATAAAGTAATTTACAATAAAATTAATTAATAAACTTAATAGTATGGCTTGCGAATTTACATATAGACTACTTTAGAACTGGGTGACTTAATTTTGCGAGGATAATAAAAAAATAAAAATTGTTCTACTAAAACTGTATAAATATTTTCGGGATTTCAATTTTTTTTTAAAAACGATTTTGGTATTTTGAAATGATAGATCGCACTTTTATTTTCAACATGTTTAACTGCTAATTTTCCATTGCATTACACACTGAAAAAAAATTTAATTCCATTTCAATTAAGAAAAAGCAAATTTCTAATTTACAAAGGTGACTTATTAATAGAATATCGAGGCTTTAATCTGAAATGTAGCATGTGCTAGTGTGATGAATTTTCCCCCGCGGGTTGTCGTCAATTTGCACCTGAGAATATTACAATATTTTAATAGTTTTGGGTGAGAGAGAATGAGAGAGCCTCAACGACCTTTCTTGATAATCTCAAGATTTGCGAACAGTGCTAATGAAAGCTTTATTGATCACATCTGGAGTTGTTTCGTCGCGCTCGCATCAATATTATACACGTGACCCATCATCACTCTTTCGTGTAGTTTCACTATACAAAGCCGCGTAAATTATTAGCAGCAAATAATAATAAAAACGAAGGACGTTATCAGAAAATAATGTATTAAAAAAAAAACCTAATTTTTTTTTTCTCTTCCCGCCTTTCGTATCATTAAAAATGTTCGGAATACAATTTTACGTAGCATCAAAATGCGCTTCAAGGTTATTATGAAAAATTTAAATTTCAATAATACTTTTCGGGTTCTATCGGTATCTACTCGCGTAACAGCTTAGAAACGATAGAACAATACAGTTTCGGCCATTTTTCATATCAATAAATTTTAACAGCGGATAAAGTTTTTTTTTTTTTTTTTGTAAATAAAATTTAAAAACCTAGGAGAAGGAAAATGAGTATTAATATATGGGTGAAAAAACTAAAAGTATTGAATTGCATTTTTCCCCTCAAACATAAATTACGGTAGTTATTAAGCCGTTTGCTATGTTGTAAATAATGAAGCGAGGTAATAATAATTTCTCTTTAGGGTTGTTGGTAATGTTTGTTGAAATCTTTCGCGTAATCATTAATGGGTTTTCCAATTTGACATTATCAGACAAAAAAAATTTTGTTTCTTAAAAAAAAATAATTCCTTTAAAGAATGAATTATTATAAACGTTAAATTAAGCGCTTGAAAGTCTTTTAAACGTCTTACGATTAGCGCATTTTCTTTATTTGAATTTATTTTGAACTAAGTAGAAATTCGAACTATATTAGCGAAAATAAGTAAATGCAAAAATAAATAAATAAATAAAAAGATAAACAATATTATTAATGAACTGAATTTTTTTATTTTTGCCATGATATTATTCGAGGGCTATTTATTTTATTAAGTAAGTTTCCCTCATCAAAAAAAATCAAAATAATAATGACAAAATTACAAACAATATTAATTTACTTTTGTTTACTATTTTTCTCCATACACTGTAATTTGATTCCCTATCCATCCTTTTCCGGTACCTAAACAACAGCTTTTTGACAACCACTTCGTAAAAAACTGCCGCCAAATTTTGCAGATCAATTTTTTTCCTCCATTTTTTTCGATGTTTAAATTTTTTTTTTCATTTTTTTTAAATTGTTTTTTACTAATTTTTTGGTTTTTTTTCCCAACATTTATAATAAAAA
The DNA here is from genome assembly GCA_034698085.1 of Polydesmus angustus. Lineage (NCBI taxonomy): Eukaryota > Metazoa > Arthropoda > Diplopoda > Polydesmida > Polydesmidae > Polydesmus > Polydesmus angustus. Next base: position 6,464 of record JAQGAY010000641.1, on the reverse strand, counting down.
TGTTTTCAATTTGTTTTTAATTTGTTTATTAATCTTTTTTTATCCGTTTGTTTTAATTTTTTCAATTTATTTATTAAAACTAAAAAAAAAAAAATGATCAGCAAAAATTGGCGGCAGATTTTTACGTAGTGGTTGTCAAAAAGCTGTTGTTTAGGTACCGAAAATGATTAGAAAAGGGTGAAAATTACAGTGTATGGAGAAAAATGGTGAACAAAAGTAAATAAATATTGATTGTAATTTTATCATTATTATTTTGATTTTTCTTGATGAAGGAAAGTTACTTAATAAATAGTCCTCGTAGTTATAAAGTTTCAGTAAGCGAGAATTATTGAAACCATTGCGCAAGTAGGGCGCTTAATCATTTAATGAGGACGATATTTATAAAATAGTAGTAGGCCTACATGTACATTATTGATGACTAAAGAACACCAGCAACTATCATTAATCTCCACAATAATGGATGCTCGCAAAGTTACACAACTTAAAAGATAAGAATTAGTCAGAAGCCGAAAGTGTACCGAAGGTGTAGTCTCGAAAAAGGTCATTCTTAGACGTTTATTATTGTACGTTTTATGCAAAATGTCGATTTCTTATCATTTAAAGTGATTGATGGCTAGACGAATTCAAATAATTAAAATTACTTAGTTACACAATCCTAAAAAGTCAATAAAATCGCTTTTAATTAGTAAATTTTTGCCACATTGTGACCCAAAAGTTCATGGTCTATCGCTACTTTTTATAAGTTAAAACTTTTTCAAAACTAAAATAATTTAAATTTGTGGTAAATAAATTTTTTTTTTAATATAAATTAGAAGAATATTTACATTTTCTATGACAATATTTCTAAAACTAATAAAAATAATAGTTCAAGCAATGGTTGTTTTTTTTTGTGCTAAACCAAATATTATTTAATAACGAGTAAAATAATTTCATTTATTTTTTTTATTAAAATAATTTATTAAATAAAAGATGCGGTTTTTTCTTTCCTCTTAAAATAGTGTTGTATGCGTTTATTGTTGACGCGTGTTATTCAACCAATGACTCAGGAAGTTAATAATGTCCAATAGCCCCTTATTACGACCTCTGCATCGTAAATGATGGCATCACATTTGCATCAAAACTGATTTATATTTCAAGGGGGGAAAAACCCCTTCGAGGAATCATTGACCTCAAATATTACCATTATTAGTATTATTAGGCTATTATTTTTATTTAGGTTTTTTTTTTGTGTTGTACTGACCGTTAGACGCTAGACGAGAATCACGAGATGTAGAGCACTCTATTTTCACTAAATTGTGTCGTTTACTCAAATTGTTTCAAGTTATTCGATCGCTTCCTACCGGAATTTAATGCTAAGTCAACCTGAGCTTAGTTTAATAGTACCGAGTTTTCTTTGAAATCTACATCGTGGGTTTTGTTCTTAAAAGATGTTTACTATTTTTAACCACATTTTATTGAATTGAATCAATTATTTTTATCCAATTTTTGTTTCAAATTATTATTATTATTTTTTTGGTTATGAGAGTAGTTTACTAGTAAAAATTTATCATTTTTATGTAAAAAAAATAAACTAAATTTTTGTTTCTAATGAGGAAATTAAAACATTTTTTTTTTTTAGCATTCTGCCCAAAAATAAACCCAAATTATTTCTCATTGTTTTTATTTTTGGAAAAAATTGAATAATATTTTATTGATTTATAGCAACAAAAAAAAATTGTACTGTACGTTATAAAATTATAATTTAATCCATTTTTTTAGTCATATTTCGCACAGTCATTTCAAAATTGAATCAATTATTTTTATCCAATTTTTATTTTTAAGTTATTTTTTTGTTTGTTTGTTTGTCATGAGAGCGATTATTTACTTGTAAAAATATGTCATTTTTATTTAAAAATAAACTAAATTTTTGTGTCTAATGAGGAAATTAAACCATTTTTTCAACACTCTGCCCAAAAATAAACCTAAATTACTTTTTATTTTACTTTTGGTTATTTTTTGGAAAGAATTTAAATATTTTATTGATTTAAAGCAACAACAAAAATTGTAGTTTATAAAATTATAATTTAATCCATTTTTTTAGTCATATTTCGCACAGTCATTTAAGTCATCTTCCAGCGGACAGTCTTAATAATTTACAAATGCTGAGAGAATTGTAAGCAAATTTTATAACCGCTTTTAAAATATTATTTCTAATTTTTTTTTTAAATAAAAAATAAAATAAATTCATTTCAAAATAGATATTTGACTTACAACACTTTGAGCGATTATAACAGTTGGAATCTTGCTTTAAATCCAGATTTAGCGGCGGAATTAAATCATTTGTAAGTTACGCCTAATCCCACATTTAAAAATATCAAGAAGAAAATAAATGCTTAATAAATTCTATTAATTTTTAGGAGTTTATCGAATAACATTTTACCCGACATCAAACCCAGATCATTCAAACATTTCATCAAATTACATTCGCTGTAAGTTAATTTAATTTAATTACTAAAAAATAAATAGATTTTAAATCACCTTTTTTCCTTTAGAGATTTATCAGCTAATAAAATTTCTGTCATTTATCCCGAGTCGTTTTTAGGTTCGGAAAGTTTATTAATTTTGTAAGTTGGATTTTTTTTTATACTAGCGTATATTTTTAATTAGCCTTTAAAATTAAAATTTGTTAATTAACGATATTTTTTGTTGCTGAAAGTAGAGATCTTCGTAACAACAGCCTTAAAAGTTTGAGCAAAAGCTGCTTCGAGCATCTCAACACCATTCAACAACTGTAAGTATTTAATCGAATTATTTTCGCTATATAAATATACGTTCGTGACGTAGCTAGAAACTTTTTAGGGGAGGGGGTGATTGCCCAATGACCTACACGAAAAGTGATTAAAATATCAGCGACAAAACCTTCACCTTGTCATTGAAAAGCGTTGCAATTAGGTCAGCAACAAATCTCTTAATTCTCACGTTAAAAAGCGCATTTTCCTAACACTGAAAAAGAAAAAATAATTATATAAAATTCCCGCGAATAAATAAACAAAATCCGCCAGAATGATGATTTCGGTTGTTGCTGAGTGCATTTTTTTACAAGAATTAAAAAATATATATAAATTAATGCGAATTAGGCGCTTAGGCGCGTGTGATTTGCCGATAAAGTTAATTAAAAGTGAGTGCAAAAAACCCAGTAGTTAAGCTTCAGGTAATGAAAGAAATGTACAGTATTACTAATAATGAAAAAAATAAAATTTCGTAAAAATTATCTTACATAAAATTACGCGAAATATTCTTTTCATCGAAATAATTTTGCATTGAGCAACTCCTTGAAATTATTGAGAAATCACTTTGATTTACAGATCGATGAATTAATCTAGTAAATGAGATGGTAATTACGATCCCCGTAAATAATCGAGAAAAATGCTTAAATATTAAAGAAACGCCAGAAAAAAAAACCAAGGGGTTTTATGATAAACATGCGTAAATATATTAATCGAATAAATCGTTTTGAAAACCTAATTTTTTTATTTATAAATTGATTTTTTTGATATGAAAGTAATTTACGAGGCAAAATATTTCATTTTTGTATTTTTAAAAAAAAAAAAAAAACTAGGGTAAATTTTTTTTTAGCCAAATGAAGAATGCAAGGCATGCTTTATAGCGTTCCCCTAAATAAAAATACTAATTATGTTTATAGTTATATTTATTATATTTGTAGATTGATAGGTTTATGAGTGTAGTTTATCCTTGAAAAAATGTAAACAAAATATGAACATTGACTTTTTTTAAAAAAAAAAAAAAAAAACTATTACGGTATTTTGATTTCTCATCGGGTTGGATTTTTGTTTTTGGAGATAAAAGCTAAAAAGCTATTGAATTATGTTTACATTATTCAACTTTAATATTATGTGCTTTTAAAACAATTTTAAATAAAAATATTTTTTTTAATTTTTGCAGATTTTTAGAATTTAACCAAATCGAAAGCATCGAGTACGGAACTTTTGAAGAATTAATCGATTTGCAAACTTTGTTAAGTATCTTATTTCTTTTTTTTAATCTTTATTAAAAATAGCTTCTAACAAAATTTGATATAACCCTTTCGTTAGATATTTAATTGGTAATCGTCTAGTGACAATTTCCGCCGGAATGTTTGTCGGAGCAATCAGCTTGCAGCATCTGTAAATAATAATTTTTTTCTTAATTAATTCAAATTAATTAAATCAAGTGTTTTTATTTATTATTTTTGTTAATCACCTTGTAGATATCTATCTGAAAATTTAATAGACAAACTCGAAGCAAACGCTATTAACCGAATGATTATGCTTCAAGAACTGTAAGTTAAAATTAGTTAAAATTTATCGAAATAATTATTTTAGAACAGATTGGTATAAATAATTTCGAAAAAAGAAAAAAAACTGAGTACATGTACATTTTTTCTTTTTTTTTTGAAATATTTAATGCCGTTAACCCTATAACATGCAAAATAAAAGCTAACATAAAATTAAACAAAATATTTCTTAAACGTTTCTTCAGTTGATAAACATATTATGCTGTTTTATTATTAATTTAAAGCAAAATAAACTCCATTATACTCCATGTGCAGGGAATTCCAATGATGAAAACGGTTTTGTTACTTATTTATTTACTTAAATAGGGTAAAAAAACCTATTTGAAACGCCCATTCGATCACTCGAAATACAGTACCATAAAACTGCCCTGAATTCTTTATAGTTTTTGTATAATTAATTTTTTTTTATTGATATTATTAGTTATGAATAATAATGAGCAATGCATTGTTGTTTCTCCTGTAGTAGAATAATTTTAGATTTTATTATAATTCTCCCTATAAATCAAACTTTTGATTACATCAGATTACTTAAATCTTGGAAAAACTATTTTGGGATCGGAATTTTATCCGTATTATATTTAAAATACATGGAAAATGTAAATAAACCTAAAGTATCGTGCACAAATTTCATTAAAACGACTTCTCGAAATGGCTGTATCAATTTTCAAAAAAAAAAAAAAAACATAAAAAAAACAACACAATACATGTACGGTAATCTTCCACGTAAAATTACGTAAAAAACGTTTTTTTTCGTACATCTCGAATTACATTTTTAAATTACAACTTTTGGTTTTTAATGTAAACATTGAATTGTAACTCAATTTATTCCTAGAAATATTTTGTATATTTTTGTGTTCTTTGAAAAATAATATTCTCATCATAATCAACTATTGAGGTTTTATTATTTATTTGAAAGTTGACATTTTTCATTTATAGTCATTAAATAATTTTTCCAAGTTTATTTCTATTAAATAATTTAATATTTCAATAATTATTTTTTTGGAGGACGCTTAGAAAAATCATCAATCGATCTATAAATATATATTTGCTTGCTTTTATAGAGTAAATAAGACTAAATACCTCGAGTTTCCCGGTTCATTTTACTTATAAAAAGTTGGATGGTAGAGTCAAAATGGAAATTTCCTTTTTGATTGAGTGAAGGAAAAGAGTATAGGGTTTGGATAATAAAAGGAAAGCGAAAAAAAAAAAAAAAAAGATGAGGAGGAGGAAAACAATTGCACGTTATTGTGAAAGATAGGATTTATAGTGTGTACGTTCGTAGAAATTGATCCCAATGGGAAATGACATGCGCAGTTAATAATCTCGTATTATGACGACCAAATTTATGTGTAAAAACAGTAAAAATATCCTGCGAGAGATATTGACACGCCATCGAAAACGGAACGTGCTAATTAAACTCCCGTCTTGTTTTCGCCTCAAATTTTGTTTATTCCAATTTATTGCATTTAATTAATTTTTGTTGCTTTATTTGTTCGGTGTTTTTTTTTAGCTGGTTGGATGGCAATCGATTGACGAGTTTGGATCCGAGATTGGAAAAATCCTTCCAAAAACTCAGATATGGTCCGCTGTAAGTTATGGAACCCAAAATCGGATGAAATTATTATTGTATTATTATGCCTATTCATCACATCTTCATGTAGTTAATGTTCACTTATGTAATGTTAAAAAACGAATACAGTATTATTGTCGCTGCTGCATGCACGACTACAGGTTACCAAACATCATAGTCCCAAATTAAAGTTCTGAACGTGTACTTAATTAGACATAACCTTAACACATGAACAAAACTTAAGTAAGCTTAGTGCTTTTTCTTAAGCACGTAACTGTATACTTATTTCAATGACCAACAAACATAAGTGTGCGTATGGTACTCATCGCAAACTCAAGTGTTTTGGCCAATGTTATTTAATCATCAGAATAAAATATTATTTTTAATTTTAAAAAATATCAATTTTAATTTTAAAAAACATTAATTTTGATATTAAAAACTATTATCGGTCATTTTGATTTTAAAAAATGTTAATTTTGATTTCAAAAAATGTTAATTTTGATTTCAAAAAATGTTAATTTTGATTTCAAAAAATGTTAATTTTGATTTCAAAAAATGTTA